>JAANDG010000725.1:62500-66034 GCA_036852015.1 Pelodera strongyloides | reverse complement strand
GAGAGAGAGAAAGAGGGAGAGAGAGATAGAGAGAGAGGGATACATAGATATAAAAAGGCAGTGGGATCGACATACCGCCTTAGTCGTAGTGAATACAAATATCGGGTTTGTCTTCTCGGTGTCTGCGGTTGATGACGTCGTCGTGCTGGTTATTGTAGCCGGTTCTTCATCCTCCGACGCCGAGTCCTCATTCGTATTCAATGTGTTATGTGCCACGGCAACCTTTCTGACTTCCTCCTCCTTGACCTCAACCTCCTCAGACGGTGCTCTCTCCGTGCTCTCCATCACATCAACCGGTGCAATCTGTGAAGAGTGACTTGGTTCAGTGACAACACTTTTATTTCCGACACACACTACCAAGGTTCGAATCCTAGCAGGGACTCACTCTTCTGTGTTAGTTCAATAACAGTACAGGAATTATGCTTTATTTTTAAAGGGGTATGACATGTGGTCTGTGAAGTGCCGATTGGACAACTGCTTTCTCATATATTATATTCGAAAGTTCTGTGCTTGTCTACATCGGAGTGTCAGAGATTCAATAGAATACATGGAAATATAGTTTAACGTTTCACAACAACCATACTTTAAAGCGAAATACCGGACGGTTTTTGAAACACATCGAATACATCACCATTCTTATGCAGTTTAAGCAAGTTAACATGAAAAGCAAGTTAACATAACATAAAAATCGAGCTAAATTCGAGTAACTTAGCATAAATACGTAAGAATTCAGTTGTTCACGATGCGTTTCAAAAACCGGTCGGTATTTCGCTTTGAACTTCCATCGATATGCCATATACGCCAAGGAAAGAAGTTAGCTCTAGCCACTCTTATAGGATGTCTTTGAAACGTACCGTTGGTGTTTTGATTGTTACAGTAATTTCAGTCCTTTGTACCGCGGGTACGGTCGTGGGAAGTAGGTCTTCCGGAGAGATCTAAATTTTGGTGAATTATTTGCCTCTCTCCCTCTCTCTCTCCCTTTCTCTCTCTCCCTCTCTCTCTCTCTCTCTCTCTCTCTTTCTCTCTCTCTCTCACCTCTTTAGCCCATCCGGTAGAATTCTTGATCGAAGCATGAATTGAGTTATCAGACGGAATAGGTATATTCGGAGATGCCTTCTGAAGATGGAAAAAAAAATCATACACTCAAAATTCACGTATGAACAATGTCGTCCAAAGTTCGAAAGTATACCTAGCTCTGTACACCAACAATAAATGGCCGGTGGCTCGGTGTTAAAAAATAGCCGCAAATTAGACTAGCCGGTGGCTCAGTATAAGCCTAAGCCTAAGCCTAAGCCTAAGCCTAGTCCTAAGCCACAATTCAGAGGTCATGGGTTCAGAGCTATTTATGTAGGATGCAACCATGCATGTCCAAGGAAACATATTTACGCGGCTCATAGACACATGGCGCGTAATTTTGAATCGGACACCTACATTCCCAAGGCAAAATATGCAAATTGCGTACCCTTGGATGTCCGACATTTTCAGAAGCACAGAAATTTGCGTACAATGATAATGTAGTTCCTCTGGTACATTTCAAAACCACGTGTCATACCGCTTTAAAGTCCGGACTCTCAAAGAGAGGCATCGTAATTTGAAATAAGGAAGAAACGCCTTACTGGAGTAGGATCATCGTCCGCGTGAAGCATTGGCTTTGCGGCGGGTACCACAGGAATTAGCGGCGGAGGAGATTGTTGGATAGGCTGAAAGCAGCTACAATAATTCTACACCATATTCTAAGAGAAACATTCCGTATCTGAACCGCATGATGTACTACATATCGCATGCCATCACGAAGAAGCTCAGCTAAATGGTGCGCCGCGGACTCTGGGGCGAAAATTTTGCGCTGCGAGAGGCTAACGACGCCTGAGAGCAATCAATGGAGTCAGAAAAAAATTTCGCCCAATCCTTGCCAGGCTCGCGAAACTTTTCGTATGAATATAAATTTGTCGTGTATTTCCCTGGCAAAGCCAATTTTCACTTTGATGCATTACGCGATGTGATAGTGATAAAAGCTGAACATATTGTTAATAATAATTTTCCTCGCGTAACGCACATGCAACAATCAAACAAACAAATAGACGTCAGAAGTTTTCACTCGTACCTGTGATGAGCTGAAGTCGGGCATCGGTCTCTTCTTAGCTGAGGTAAAGACCTCCGGAATGACGGTGACGAACGGCGGGAAGGTGACTTCGAAGGCGTCTGGCGGTATATCGTCAATATCCTCGTCAGATACCGACACCAATGGCCTGAAGTTAAATATTTATTTTTGTCCATCCGAGCGTAACGCACTCGGCACAAACAAACAAACAAACAAATCAATAATTATTGAAAGTTTCACGCGCAATTCTGTTGTATAGGCGAGTGACCCAACACTGCCTAACCCACTTCTAGCGTAGCGCGAATTCTCACAAAAACGGCAAACATTGTTCCTTTACACGCTGAGAATATAAAACTTCCCCTTACCTATGCGGTGTACTGTTGAACGCGGGGCGTGGTCGCGGCGTAGTAGTTGGTTCTCTGCTTCGTTCTGGCGCTCGTGCGGCGGGCGTAGAGGGCACCGGCACTGTTCCCGACACTACGGACGGTTGGATGAAACGCGGAGCGCCCGCGAACGCACCACTCGTCTCAGAGTCAACATTTGCGGAAGAACCTAATTTTAAAGAGATATATCACGCGATTTTATACAAATGACATCCCTTTATGTGCCAGAAGGGGATAAATCATGCGTTTCAAAAAAAGTTCCACACAAGAAAAAAAAGTTTATCAGCAATGGAGAAAGCTTTTATCGAAAAGTACGGATGTGAGGATTGATTATGATAGTGGTACTATATTGTAACTAGTTACGTTTCTTGATTTTTTGCGTTTTGAATTTTTGAATTACATTCTTGTGGTATGTAGTTGGGCCCTTGTCAGTACGAGCTGTTGTGAAGCATGTTCGTCTTAGGGTATCCATTTGATTATGTGTGTCTTTTTTGATATATGTGATCAATAAACTATATATATATAAGATTAACAGAGGGATATTATGATAGAGAATATTTTTTCAGGAAAAATAAACTGGTAAAGACCTCTTACCTTCATAAAACCATTTAAAGCACCTCTTACCTTCTGATTACCCTGTCGTCTCGAAAAAAAATTATAATAAAAAACTAAAAAGAACTCTCACCTCTCTGTACAGCCTCTGTCGAACTCGGGCGTCTCGTAGTTTTATGTGTCAGTGAGCGTGTAGGTCCTCCGCTCTGTTGATTATCATCGCAGTACGGTGGCTATAACATATTTCGTGGGTTTTATGGTTTGAAAAGAGTACGGTAATTCTTATCCGATACCGTAGATGTTAAAGGGTCAGACCCATGGATAACACTTCAGCTATTGGCTACAATACAGGTGACACTTGGTACTTGATGCTTGTTATTTGATGCTTGATGCTCGGTGCTGTACTTGTTACAGCGATATAACGACTGGTTTACGTATGTTGGACAACTGCATTCCCGTATGTTGCATGCAAATGAATATAATTAGACTAAAAAATAGCAC
>JAANDG010000725.1:0-57500 GCA_036852015.1 Pelodera strongyloides | reverse complement strand
CAAAAGTTCCGTTATCCGTTATGAAAATTGCAGCTTGGAAGGTGTTGGTATTCTGGAACGAATTGGTGATAATATCATAAGGGCATCATTATAGCGCAGTGGATAGAACGGTAGACTGGGAAACGGACGATGCGGGATCGAATCCCATTCATTCGATTAACACTGTGTTCGGAGAATTAGTGAAGTAAGCAAAAGCTCTACAATATCAACGCATATACAATACAATAATGTAGCGGCTGAAACATGTTGAATTTTCCTATTTATTCGAAATCAAACATTCCTTTTCGCAAACATGGCGTAGAACATTTTTTTCTGAGGAGTTGTAAATATAAACAACCAGACTTCAAAGCATTACAAAAATGGGCCTACTTATCTGAAACGTATGAAACGTATTTCCCATGATTAAGCTACTGAGACTCATATTGCTTGTTTTGGAGTTGCAAAAAGTTGGACTGCTTATACCAAATCCTTGAAACGTATTATGGATTTCGTTTCCGACATTGTGGCAAACAACCTTTCTCCTTTATACGTACATATAATGTGTTATACCTTATTTAGTTAGTAGTACATAAAAGGGAGAAACACAATTGTAACTTTCAATCACAATCAATAAATAACATTCACAAGGGTATCCAAACGAGTGACCACATAGCAAAATCTTACATCTTCCGGTAAAGGTGCAGCTCCTAGAGGTTGCATTTGCTCCCAAGTTACCAGTAGGGCAGAGCGGACCCGGACTTGAACGTCGTACTGGTAGCGGATCTCGGACTGACCCCTTTCTAGCACTCGGCCACCTGAACAAATTTGTACCGGAAGGGTAAGGTTAAAAAGGTAAAAACTGGGACTGTTCTTTGGGCTTTCTCATTACAGTTATAATGAACCAGGTCAAAAGGTGCTCGGAAACTGCAAAAGGTGCTTCACCAGGTTTTCGCGGCCTAGCGAGAAAACGGCGAAGTTTTGATGAGGTATGCGGTAGAGTTATGCGGACCAGATTTTCTCGCCATGCAGCACCTTTTTCCGAGCATGAGCCGCAGCCTGCTCCTAAGTATAAGTATTAGCCTAATTAAATAAAGACCCACTTGTCACCTCTCGGTACCACACATGTCCACCGTTCCTCAGATCATTGCGATTCCAAAACGGGGCTATCATTTTATCGCCTTCCGAAAAGATTCCCGCCTTATAGGAACGGGAGGACGAGTCAAATCCAATAGCGCCATTTGATAAAACCTGAAAATCAATTTATATTTGAATTCAGCCTTCTCAAACTGTGAGCTTGTCAGTCCCGTCAATAATTCGATTATTGCGTAACGCTCATGACACAACCAAACACAGAAACAAACTTTTTTTTTTGGTTTCAGTTTATAGGAGTACATGATCGATCGATCCTCAAAAATGCAGTCGAGTACCCGTTTATACAAAAGAGAACATAAATTTGTAAACTTACATATAACACAAGGATTGGAATTCAGTTGCTTCAAAACCACACATCGTACCGCTTTAAGGTATCGGTAGCAGGTCGATAAACCCTTATTATTATTCAAATATTGCAATATCGATGTAAGGACTCACATATACAGTCGAATACTCTTGTCCATAGTATTTCATTGGGTTTCTCAGTGTGATCTTTTTGCCAACATCCAATGAGTTAGGCAATTGCTCATCCCCGGAGCTCACACCATATTCGAAGAGCCGAGATGAAAATAAGGGCGCTGTGACCTAAACGTAAATTGACAGTTTTCGGAACAGAGCGGCAAAGTCGCCATAACTTCGCCACGTGCTCGCGTAAGGTGCGATTTCGCGAGAACCTGGCGAGAACCTGGCGAGATATTGGGAAGTTTGAGCTTGCACAAAATGACAATTGTATGTCTCCAATTATAACAACAAAATATGCCATTACTCCAAACCTGTATGCTGATTTCCTTCGGCGTAGCTAGTTGTCGTCGACTCCTGCCAACAAATGGCTCGCGTGCGGCGGCTTCTCTTAACCTATCCGCGTCCGCTTCAGCTTCTATCCGCAACCGTGCGGCTATCCTTTCCGGGTCGACCCTCATGGACTGGGCCACTTGGGCCAGGGTGGCCGCCAATAGCGGCAACCACCGGAGTAACATTAACTATCTGAAAGATATCACAATATTTAATTTTAAAGCGAAATACCAGCCGGTTTTTGAAACACATCGAGTACACCAGCATTCTTATGCAGCTCATGCAAATGAACATAAATTAGAATAAAAAATCGAGTTAAATTGAAGCAATTTTGCATAAATACGTAAGAATTCAGCTGTCCACGATGCGTTTCAAAAACCGGCCGGTATTTCGCTTTAAAGCGGTATGGCACGTGATGCCTGTTGAAAAAGTACCGCACTGAAATTACAAACGCTAAATGAAACCACGCTAAAATTACAGTAAAAAACAAGGCTTTTAAAGCTTCGTTCGCGCGGAACAAAAGTTAGCGGAGACGAGAGAGATAGAGAGGAGAGTGAGAGAGAGTGAGAGAGAGATATATTAGAGAGAGAGGAATACAGATAGATGGAGAGAAAATGCATTTTACTAGCGACTTATCTCTTAGCTTTTTATTCTTTAAAAAAAAGTTCCCGTGAGCGTGTGGTCATTAAAACGCTGAGAAATCAGTAATCATTGGCGATGTATTCACTGATTATCGATCGATTAACTGATAACTGTTAATATTGATTAATCCTACAGAGGTCTCAAAGAAAAAAACTTTCAAGTAATATCTTTCCTTAGTGTCTCACTGAGCCTTGTAAGCCAGCTTCGTCATGTTTGTTTGTCAATTGTAACAGTTTCATGCAAAAAGACCTTGGTCCACGTTGAAGGTAAAGTAAAGTATATGGGACTACTAACGGAAAGAAGTTAGAAACTTAATATCAAAGCAAAACTAAAACAAAGCAAATAATGTAATAACAAGATACGATAATACGTTAAAAGAAAGACAAAATGTAGGCAAGTTGGAAGGCAAAAACTAAATAACGAAATCACAGAGGAACAACCTTCTAGTGAAAATTATATACCAGACTGAAGACCCTATGAAGACAACAGTTGCTAACACTGCTACGTATTCAATCGAAATTGGAATATACATTTTACAAGAAGACCGAAAGCGAAATCTAAAACATAAACTGGTTCAATTAACCATAACACCGGAATATTTGTCGATTAAAAGTTTCGTTTGAAAAGGACTGTGGGCTGTCAACTAGATTCCCGAGGCGATTGTCATATTACATACTAAAGAGAGTCGCGGATGAAATCCGGAGCTTTAGCTAGGCTAGATTGCGAGACTGATATTAAACGTATGAGGTTTCAACGATGAACGGCGCAGACAATGTGAAAAATGGGGAGGGAAAAGGGATTGTGCAAGTAAGATTATAATAAATGTTTAAATAATAAGTAAAATGAAGTAAAATTGTCGGATAATTGTGTAGCACTTTTAAACAGATATTAAATACATGAGAATTCAACTCTGAACGGATCATATCATGTTTCATGCAACGTCAAAAAAATTTGAAATGTTAAAATTGTAGTTACATCGGCATTAGTAAAGCGGTAAGGCACGTGGTTTAAAACATGCCATAAAATTCATATTCCAAAAAAGCAAAGATATTTGAATAAAATACATGAAAACGCAATTATACAGCAGACGTTTCAAAACCACGCATCATGCCGCTTTAGAGCAAAATATATTTACGTAAACCTAACTAAGGGCATACTGGCTCAACACCAAGAAGCCAAGAACTATCCAATATCTATAGTTTTACCGCAAAAAGAAACCGCTGAAGCTGGTAGTTACCCTTTTGGTATCCCATATTTACCCTGCGGCGGTGGGCTGGCGCGAACTAGTAGACAAATTGTGTACTGATGTCGGGCTTATTGTTCCATGGTGTGCGGGACGACTACAGAATAAACAGGAAGGGGTACCATGGTAGGGATGGGGTATCGAGTTACGGTACCCTGTACCAATACGTCTTCGCCATGTTGGGCCAGGGGGACTAAAGCCTAGATGACCTGATAGTGTAATCAAAGCGTTGTGGCACTTGGTTTGTGACAGATGCACTGGAAAACCGCATTTGTATCCTATGCAAATAGCTGCGCCAAGGGCATTTCAGGCAGGGATTCGCGCCATTTCAGGCATAATTTTAATAAAATACATTAGAATGCCGGTGTGCAACCATACGATACGCAAACCACATGTCATTCCGCTTTAAGTGCGCCAGGCCGCGCATCCATACCGCGTGCAACTGTTGCCGGCGACAATATGTGCATATTTCAGCCATGATCCGACAAGGTTCTCAAGCACGCCGCAAACACTAAATCACCAAACGATCCTTTTTTGTATTTCATATGAACGGGAAATGTTTAAAGCGTTCGTAAAAGAGGAATTGAGGAAGAACACCGAGACGAAAACAATTCTTTGATCACAGGACAAATTAAACTAGAATATAATCAAATGAAAATATCAAAAATTATCAACAGAAATTTCAAAAATCTGAGAAATGAGCACGAGCTTAGATCTTAGGCTACTAACTTTCAACGGTTTATAATGTTATAATATTTATTACGTACGCAAAAAAAGTATAATGCGCAGTTTGTCATCGAACAGACAATCGTACAAACGTTTAGTATATGCAAGAAACCGACTTAGTGATTCGGATATAAATTAAAGCGAAATAACAGCCCGTTTTTTGAAACACATGGAGTAGACCAGCATCCCTATGCAGCTTATGCAAATGAACATAAATTGGAATAAAAAATCGAGCTAAATTCGAGCAAATTAGAGTAAATACGTAAGAATTCAGTTGTCGGCGATGCGTTTCAAAAACAGGCCGGCATTTCGCTTTAACAAAACAATCAGGGAAAGGAGTACGAAAGGACAAAAAAAAATCACCGTAAACATATTCAGAATGTTTATGCAAAATCTGCTGTCATTATGTGGGTGGGCATGCCCGGAAGGTTATCCCACCTGGTAGAATAGAATACCTCCCTCTCTGTCGCTCCCTCTCTCCTTCTCTCTACCTCTCATCTCTCACTTTCTACCTCTCTCTCTCTCTCCCTCTCCCTCTTTCTCTCTCTCTAGGTCTCTCGACCTTGACACTGGTGCCCCGCATATATAGAAGTAGACAGAGACTCATCTCGATCTCGAACTAAAGACGTGAGGGACTCAGTTTGAGACTTACAAGTTCAGGTCCAGAGTAGGGATTCAAAGATCTGAGAGAGAGAGAGACAGAGAGACAGAGATAGAGATAGAGAGAGGGGGGGAGAGGGAGATGCCAAATAAGATCGAGCTTGCTTATACCTCACCGCCTCGCAAAAAGAGGGGCACTAGGACAAACCGGGTAAATTCGAGTACAATGCAACACAGTTATGCAACCACGGGAAATAATTCGTTCGGCCTCAATATTGAGGCTCAGAATTGCGAACTTTGAGAAAATATTAAAGCGGAATGGTGCGTGGTTTTTAAGAGTATTCTGAGCAATTGCACTCTCGTCTGTACTCCACCATGTGCCGAAAATATCCAGCTTGGATACGTGGGAATACAGTAGACAGTAGTTCATTTACGTTTCAAAACCATGTGCCATACCGCTTTAGTGTATCCACTGGTTACTGTAATAGGCACATGTAATTCTTCGGTATGCTAATCAGTCGTGCCTCATCATCGTGCTCAAATGCAAATATGCAAATTATTCTAGACATACAATGGAACCCTTTGATGGGTGGCCGGTTGGAGGTTGCGCAACCTACCATTTACAGCCATAGGGAGGAGGATGAGGATCTTAAGAGGGAGAGAGGGAGGGAGGGAGGGAGAGAGGGAGGGAGGGAGGGTGAGAGGGAGGGAGAGGGAGGCAGAGAGAGAGGGAGGGAGAGGAAGATAGAGAGAGGAAGAGAGAGAGAGAGATTGACGGGGTCAAGGAAGTTCATCCTATTCAAGAAGAAGAAAAGACACTGGCAATTGGTTTGTCACCACAAAACTTCCGAACAAAGGTCTTATAATGGGAAAGTAATGGTAGGTAAGAGGGCTTGGTGTGGTATACCGTAGCTAAAAGGGTGGAAAGGGGTGCCAGCGAATTTGTTATTCAATGAAGATCGCTGCGAGTGCGCCCCATCTTCGCCAGTTTCTAGCGAGAGAATAATATGTGAACACGCGAAAACCTGGCGCTAGTCTGGCGCACGCAGTATAGCTCAACTTTGGAAATTATAGTCCAGCTCCAGTCACTGATGACTAATAAAAGCTTTGAACGAAGTGACTACCGTCTAAATTTCGACCGTGTTCATTTGCTAAAGAGATACGAAAAAAGACAGTAGAGCGAGGTAATAAATGTGCAAAAAGATGCCGTTCTGACACACCAAAGACGTTGATTCGTGTTGTTCATAAATTCCATGAAAGAACAATCTATGAACTCGCCAAAACCTGGCGATAGTCTGGCGCACGCATCATAGTTCCAGTTTGAAACGAGCTTCCAGCTCCAGTCACTCAAGCAACACAAAAAGAAAGCGGTAATCAAGAAAGATGATGTAATGGAAAGGATGGAGCAAACATAATTTCAGTAAATTATTAAAAGTAGAAAATTAAAAAAAGGATGCACGGCGACTTCGCCCTATCTTCGCCAGGTTTTCGCGAAAGGCTACTCAATGATATTCTAGCTCGCCTGTTTTTTTTGTCGCCGCGACCCACACCAAAAATTTGTATCCGCTATGGAGTAGTTCCTATTTCGTTTAGAGTAGTCTCGCGTACTCTCGCACATTCTATTTCTATTTTCAAGCGGCGGCCGTCGTAACATGTAAAAGAAAAGAGGGTTTTCTCAAAAGATATCCCAACCTTTTGTCATAACTAAAGTGGTCAGAGGGCATACCCGAGGTCACTGCGCTGCGCGTTCAATACCCCCTAAATTTACATACGAAAAAAATTATGGGCGGGGCCTAAGATTTAGGTGTTATTGATTTTACACAATCGATTGTAATTTTAATAAAATTTGGACATTTGGATCAATAACTTAATGTGTGCAAAAGTTTCAGCAGTAAATTTAGAGACGTGTGCGTATTTGTAAGCCGTTACCACCCGCTTTGTAGCCAAAAGTTAAGTTATGCTGACTGTGTAAGCAATTAGCATACTTTATCAATTAAATTACTTTTGCAATTAGCATGCTGTAGTAATTAGAGTACTGTAATACTAATCTGTTCCGCAGATAATAGTCGAGTAAGGCTTGTCCTTTAACCTTGGCGTTTTTGAGTGAAAGGTAAAGTAGGCATATAGACATGTGCGTAAGAAAATGAATAGGCAATGCAACTTTTGAGACGCCAAGGCTTTTGACAACCCCATAATACCAGTTACCGGTAGGGGGGAAATAGGAGAGAGAGAGAGAGAGCTAGAGAAAGAGAGAGAGGTAGTTAAGCAACACAATGCGAAGTGGTTAGTTTGAAGCGTTCTGCTTTCAACTACTCAACTAAGGCGATAAAAGCTAAGCGAATGAAAAAACGGGGGATCAGCTTAAACGGATCGGGCTTATTTCTATGGTACGAAAGAATGGCATAAAATGTATAAAGTTTAAGGCGGTATATCAGCCTGTTTTTGAAACTTATAACTGGTCGTATACATACGGCATAAAGTCCATCCCTTTAGCTTTAGCAATTCAAGGATATGGGAGCAGTACGAATTTTGGCGTGATAGAAAAAACTGTTGAGGCTCTGGGCTCTGAACGAAAGGGAATCGAACCGAGCGTCTTTGCATTACCAGTCCACGGCTTAGGCTTAGGCTTAGGCTCAGGCTTAGGCTCGGGGGGGGGGGCGCCTGAGCCCAAGCCTAAGCCTAAGCCTAACCACTACACTACCACGACCCACCATAGAAAAACTTCAAATCACATACCGTACACAATAAAATGAAGGACAATGTGACAATATATAATTTTAAATGATTCTAACTATGTGAGAATATCAAAATACGCTTCAGTGATGTTAGTTATGTAAAAGGGTCAAGCATAATGCATAATGGCTATTCTCACTCTTTTTTCAACATACGGGTTTCAAGTTTGCATATGTTTAGGCATGCATATATGCGCGTTTTTAACAAAGACATTGTTATACTGTACAGGCCATTGTACCGCATTTTACTGAAGAAGGCGCGCCGTGAGCGCGCCTTCCCTGCAAAGAACAAAAATCGGTGGGCCGCAGCGCTACGAGCGCGCCACTTCTGCGCGAACAGAACTTGGCGCATGGCTCACGCATCGCGCACCCGAGAGTGGTGGATGTTTTAGTTCAACGGGTAAATAAGGAGACACAATGTTTAGTTATAAGCCTAAGCATAAGCCTTACCCTAAACCAAAGCCTAAGGCTATTAGAAAAAAAACTACTTTGTGCAGCTACATATCCTATCCTACTGAATCTAAACGCACTCAAAACAAGCAAGACAAAAATCTAAAAAAAAGGAACAGTGTATACAAAGGTGCTAAAACTAACACCTCTATTTACTACCAACGAATTCGGGAATTACAATCTAACAAGTAGCGCGCCACCTTGCCAAATACAGGGCACCGGGGCGCGCATGCTACAAACAGGCCGCCTGCTCAAGATATAATCTGAGCATACGAACTGGGCCGTGTGGAATGCTACACTATTCGTTGTTTACGCATATTTACATGGTTTATATCGGATATACATAGACATACGTGTGTGGCTTATCTAAGCCGGCGAATCTTAATCTGAATGCTCAACTAAACGAGACCTCATTTAGGTTATCTTCTATTCGTCATCTTAAATTATAACGCGCAGAATCTACCGTAGTAGATCGGAGGAACGCGGGAACGCTGTTGAAATGAATACTGCAAAAAATATGTTGGATATAGATATAGTTTTTCTTAGGCTTAGGCTTAGGCTCAGACCTAAGCCTAAGCACGCAGAATCTACCGTAGTAGCTCGGAGGACGCGGGAAAGCTGTTGAAATGAATACTGCAAAATGTATTTTGAATATAGTTTCTTTCTCCATAGAGAAGTCAAGAAGTTAAAGTGGTATGGTACGTGGTTTTGCTGGACAAGTGAATTCTATTATATGCAAATCGAGTTCCATATTATGTGTCGGAAATTCCCACAGCAAAAATTTGCATATAATACAGGAAAATACAGTTGTCCAACACGCGCTTCAAACCCACATATGTACGGCATTAAAATCAAATTATATTTTCATTCCAAATTTAACTCTCAATCTACTAATCAATAAACGCAAAATAAAAAAATCAAAATTGGTGAGAAAGATAAAACTGAAACATTTTCGGAATTCTTGGAAACTTGGAACCCCCAGAAAAAGGGAGGGTACTTAAAAAAAGTCTTTGTACACTGGACAAATGCTTGAATTGTCTCCCTATACACTATCTCAGTCATTTCTAAATCCCAAGTGTTATGTAGCTCATACAGGTGCGTGTGCTCATGTATATTAACACTGCGTTCGTTGGACAAAATAACCAGTCGCTATGTCTTGCAGAGCTGCGATTCTGGTTTTGTTTAGCCATAGCACTGCTCGAGATCTAGGGGGGTAATTCATAACTTTTAACAACTATCGCTAGCTGAGAGAAGGCGATTTTAAATTGTGACGTTACAGCAGAAACTAATTGGAAATTAGATAGTTTCCAGAGTTTCTGGTAACTTTTTTGAGCTTTCTCAATGTTTTTGTGAAACAGTTTGAGCTGAGCCACTAAACAAACTATATTTAAAATAATGAATATATTAGAGAAAATATTAGGGTTGAAACGGTATGTAATTTAATAAATATGAAGTGATTGTTCATCAAGAACTACAACATCCCGTGAAAATAAAAATTAAAAACAAAATAGAATAAAATGTACACTAACAGTGACACTAAGGTACCAGTAACAGTAAGTAATACACCACTTTCCTGTAAGAGCAACGCTTAAGCTCTGACCTTACCACAAACTTTCCCTAACGCTCTGGTAGGCAGGCACGCCTTGGTAAGCCTAATAGGTAATGGAAAGCATTTCCTGCTTTATTGCTTACCGCACCCGGGGCGTTCACTTAGCGGTGTATTTGTTGGGAATGCGGCATTTTCGAGCGCGCGCGTCTCGCTCACAAAAAGTAAATTGGCTAGAGGAACTAAGCGAGCGCGCCTCTGTGCTAGCCCGCAGGTACCGCGCTAGCATGCTTGCACGCACTGATTGCACTCGTGAAGCATGAAACCAGTAAAGGTGTACAATTCATTGTATATTCATTTATGTTGATTTGAAAAAAGTATTCATTGCATTAGTATGGAAACGTTCGGGTAGACAACTACATTTCCATCTATGCTTTGTTTGGGTTTGTACTTTGGGATTAGAAATAAATTTTCGCATTGTACATATTCATAGAATTTTAGTTGACATAAACAGGGTAAACGATGAATAGTGAACGGTAGTCTTGAGGAAATACGATAATTGAAAGCTCTGATTGGGGAAAACCGTTCGTTTTTTGCACTTTTGATGGTATGGTAAAGACTTGCGCGGAGAGAGAGAGAGAGAGAGAATAAAAGTATGATCTTGAGAGACAGAGAGATGATAAAGAGAGAGAAAATACAGTTTTAAAAAGGAAAGCAAAGGAGAAACCATCACAAACAGGTATTCGCTCCCGTGTGTTAAATCCCTTAAATAATCGCGTCTCATCTTATTAGTGTTCTCAAGAGTGCACAGTGTCTATTTCTTGTTCGTTTTCTTTTAAAGCGATAATGGAATGATGGAAAAAAGATTGGCAAAGTATCGATAATCTTGAGGCTTTCGTTCAATTAAAGCGGTATAACAGTTGGTATTTCAAACGGATTTTGGATAGCTGCATTCCCATGCATAAGCAGACGAGTATGAATAGAATAACAAATCGAGGTCAATTCGAGATCACTTAGGTTAGCATAAATACGTAGGAATGCAGTTGTCCATCATAAGTGTTAAAACCCGGTTGTTATATTATACCGCATCAAAAAAAGAAGGAATCAGTTGCTAGCAATACATATATACATGAACGGATTGAATAGATATAAATACGACTGAAATAGAGGAGCGGAAAAAAGGCCTAGCATTCCTCAAAATCTATAGCTAGCTTATAACTTTTCTGAAACGTGAGTACATGCGTTTCCTTGGCTCATATGCAAATCACTATGCCGTAGCTTTGGTATACCTAATTAGCCTAATTTGCATACCAGCGGAGAACAAGATGCATAAATGTCACCTACGAGAGCCAACTGATAAACGGATTCCAGCAGTGTGTAAACTACTAAAAGTAATTCAAGCATTCAAGTGTATTGCGACATTTTATGTTCGTAATAAATGCTATGTTATGTCATGTATTCAAATTCAAGTATTGTATATGCTAAATCGTAAAAATGGTACAAAATGGTTCACAAGTTTTACTACAGAACATGAACGGGATTGTAGTATCCCATGCACGACTGAACGTAATTCAAGCGTGTATTTTTGAGCGGATATCGGATATGGTACCTTTGGCATTGAATTGAAACATGCAAATCTATTGTGTGGCTACAGGACAGTAGTCTAGAAACGATATATTGGGGATTAGCTGTTGGTTGCTTGAAAGAGAGAGAGAGAGAGAGAGAGAGAGATGGAGGAAGAGAGAGAGAGAGAAGAGAGAGAATGAGGGTGGGGATTTTCGGAGAGCTGATCCTAGCACAAAGGAGGCGAGCGGGCAAGCCCGTCCCTCCGAGGCTCTACAACCCCTGTAATTTGCATACCAACGGTACGGCATAGTGATTTGCATATTTGCCAAGGAAAAGCATGACACTTACGTTTCGCAAAAAAAGGTATAAGCTAGCTATAGTTTACTGAGGAATGCCTTCGGTTTTGGCGATTCGGGATCTACAAATTTCTGTGTTACATTATCAAGTGGTAAATAGGTCATATACAGGAAAACGGTATAATTGCCCAAACCAGAGAAACACGGTCGCTGACCCGTCACCAAATGGTTGTCGCCGAAAAAACCATTTGGTGGCTGGTTGCTGACCATTTGTGACCCTTTTGTGACCAACTGATGACGGTTTTCGATGATAGTTGGTCATGAATTGGTCACGAATTGGTCACGAAATGGGCAGGCCCACGAAAAACTCAGTGAACCATCATAAAATGGGTTCACCCATTTCCTATGTATAACGACTGCATTCCCATGTATCAGAGCTCAATTCGGGCTCACTTAGCATAAATGCATAGGCAATTGTTCATGCTACGTTTCAAAAATCGGCCGTTATTTCTCTTTAAATGGGGCGTAGCGTAAAATGCTCCCAAAACACCGTAAATATATAAACCAAGGCTAGCAAAAAGGGTGAACAGGTGCGTCATTATTTTTTTCGTTTTCTACGTCCCACGATCGTAATTATTGGTGCAACGGGTGCCTTGCTATATTATGGGAATGTAACGTAGTATTGTGGGAAGGTGCGAAAAAAAAACTTTTCTCGCTCAGATGTTTAGTTACAAAGTTAATCCTATTTCCGGGTGATTACTCTATTAAACTTCTACAGAATCATTATCTTTCTAGAAACTCTCGCTCTCTCTCTCTAGCTCTCTCTCTCTCTCTCTCTCTATCTCTCTCTCTCTCTGACTCAGTAATCGTTCCCTGAAATAACTGTACTCTGAGACTCTCATCGGAGACGTCGACAGAGAGCTAGAGAGAGAGCTAGTGAGAGAGAGGGCTAGTGAGAGAGCTAGTGAGGGAGAGAGAGAGCTAGTGAGAGAGAGGGCTAGTGAGAGAGATAGCGAGAGAGAGATAGTGAGAGAGAGCTAGTGAGAGAGAGGGCTAGTGAGAGAGAGAGCTAGTGAGAGTAAGCTAGAGAGAGACAGAGCTAGAGAGAGAGAGCACAAGGTTAATTGCAGGTTGTCTCCTCATTCACAAAAGGAAAATACACAGGTGGTCTATATTAGGAACACAGGCAGACAAAGGTCAGAATGGGTCGTTGGGTGGTTACGCAAGCGCGCACTCCAATAAGGATTTGAAAGGTTTTGTTAAAGCGATATAACATCTGGTTTATTAAACGTATGATGGACAACTGCATTTCTATGCATTTGTGTGGGAATGCGGTTATCCAAAATACGTTTCAAAAACCGGCTGTTATGCCGCTTCAAAGAGGAATTGGTGTTGAGGTCCGAGGATTTATGGGCCTATGATGTAGAGCAGGAATCTAACTCCAGGAGTATTATCTGCAAGAGCTAGATAACGTAAGTTAGGTGATGATATCAATGTAGTTAAGATTCTACTGGCTACTAACCTTTAAAGAGTTAACACTACTAGAAACATGAAGCACATCAGTATGCAGTTAGTTGCCCGTCACCTCGCTAAGATCGCTTACAGTAGCAAACATGGCGAAAAACTAGCGCGCAAGCGAGTTCTCCGCTAGTTCTCGGAGATCATCGGGGCCTCACGGCAAACTGTCCCATTTGTCTCATAGAAGAAGAAAAATGAAAGATAAACCGCGGTGTAAGTAATAATACGCCGAAACCTAACACCCAGAAAACAATAGTCTAATGTAGGGGTCAAACATATAAGGGATCTTGGCGCTATGGACAAAAGGAGGTAGGTTACCGTGCAAACAATACACGTAGACGTGGTTAGAATAAGACTAAAGGGGACTAGATCCCGAGTCAAATTATAGCTGTTGTTTTACGACAGAGCAAAAAAAAATATCTGCTTATTACAACGACACCTACTTGTGTGTTAGACGAGTGCAAAAATTTGCATATAATAAACGGGTATACAATTGTTCAGAAAACCATTTAAAACCACGTGTCATACCTCTTTTAACTGTGAATACGCCACCGAAGAATATAGGTAAAATGTGCCCGGGTTTGTAATCCCGTGTTGAAAGTATTGAAAGTATACTTTAGTAAAGTATTGAAAATAAATAAGTAAAATTAAAGTAATGGTAAGCCCGTTTTAACTTTACCACAAGTAAACGTATTGAAAAAAAATACACACAAAAATGTTGGTATTTTGGTATAGAAGGGTTAGCAAGCCCTTTTTAACTCGCATTACAAGTGAAAGTATGTCTATGCATTTTCTGAGCCGAGTGCTCCATATTTTATGGGATGTCCATCTCACTTTCCGTATACACAAGAAGGCTAAGTAAAGAACGGGCAAAACTGGATTTCACTATGTGTACGAGCCTCCTTATTAGGGCGCAAAGCGCGCCAGGGTGCTCGCTCCCGCGCTGTCCTCCGCGCTGGGGTTACCTCCCTTGCTCTAGCCCTCTGGCCTGCACTGAGGAAAGTCCGCGCAGTCGATGCGCAAAAGAGGCTTCACCGCAGCGGCGCGGTGGACCCTATATGGTGCGCCGGAGGTGTGCCAAAAGGTGTGCAATTCCAGTTGGCGTACTTTCGGCACACGTTTTGCAGAGGTGCGCCCAAGTGATCGTCGCGCTCACTCTCTCTTGCCTAGCCGGTGCAGGACCACGCCACAGGCGCGCGGCATCTGTACCGTATCTTCGGAAGGTTCTTGATACCCAACGATCTCACTAGAACCTGGTGTGAGATTCTGTCTGAGACCAGCCAGGTTTTCACCCCTCTCCAACTCCAACAACAAGGCTTTGCAATACGTATGTCCTTGCTCATAACATATCCCAGCCAATACGAGGGGTTGATCAATTTACTCAGAGATTGCAATTCTTTTATTAGACTATGGTACTTACATGTATAAACATAAACCTTTTACGTTTCAATAGCGTGCACCTTTCTTCAGGGGGGGGGGGGGTTCAAATTCAAAGTTGCTTATGACACGTTCCGCAGAGGTCCTGAGCCGTAGGCGACGAGTTCCACATGACAAATTAATAATAATAAATGTTTATTGGATCAACGAGTCGTAGGAACAAAAAAGAAAGCTCTTGGGGTAATTGATGTGAGCTCGTAAACCAAAAGGTACACTAAGATGTTGGTGCGGTAAGAACACCATTATACTATCAAGGGACCACGTGCATCAGTAACATACGAATCTGAACTGATAAACAAATAAGCATAAAAAACGGCGTCATCGGGCTAAGACATGTAATCTAATTGAACTTCAAAGAGGCATAAACGTTGACAACAACGGTAACGACTGAAGTCGATTTACTGCGGAAGGGAACATGGAGGAACGCAGATGCGGTCTCATAGTCTTAGCTAATAAGCCAGGAATTAGGAGCACTCCAGGCTCTCTGATACTTCTCTTCGATGAATTGTTCCACTCGGCGACACGTATTGACATTGACACATCCATCTTGAGCCTTTACAGTTGCCACACAGTTAACGACTCTGTTAGACCGTGACTAGACTTAAAGCGAAACTGAAACACATCGAGTACGCCAGCGTTCTTATGCAGCCTATACAAAGGCGCCCTTTGATAATTCTTGCTATTCTTATAGGTTCAGATGCCGCAACGCTACTGGCACATAAATTTGCATATAATACAGGGAGCAGTCCGGCATAAAAACCACATGCCACACCGCTTTATGCTTTCTGGGTAAATCCAATTCAATACCTTATAAGTAATAACAATAAAGCATTACAATACAGGCAATTACTAATATTCCTGTCTTCTTCAGAGAGAAAAAGAACGTGAAATCAGTCTGCGGCAAAGCACTTGCAATTGAGAGGCTATTAGGGTAGAGTACCGTTACTGTTAATGGTATGCGCAAAACAAAAACGAGGTGTTCTGCGTAATGTATGACAAGGTTTCATGATCAGCATTATACGCGGGAGAATGAAATTAACATACATATTTTTATAGCTTGGCTATTGCGCACAAATAGTCACAGAAGTTAAGCCACAAAAAAAATTAGGAAAATGAAGTAGAGGTAAAGGAGAACGAAATAAAGAGAAAGAGGGGATAGAGAGAGCTGGAGATAGCGTGAGGAGAGAGAGAAGAGAGAGAGGGGGGGGGAATCTTGTTAAAGGATCGCAGTCACTTCAATTTCGCATTTTTACTTCAATTTTCAATAAATATAAAAAGATACCTAGAAAAATACCTATCCAATACCGATTTACGGAGCATTTATCACAGGGAAAGAAATCCCTTCGGTTGAGTTTTGATTTTAGACACAATGGGGTGTTTTCTAAATCGCAGTGCGACTTGGCCGGTTGCCAATGATGACAAAACAAAGAAAAACCGGGGAAGAGGGAAAGTGTCTGCTCTACTGTCTCAGTTGTCGTTTTCATACTGTACGTTATCAAAATACACAACCGAGGGGATTTCTTTCCCTGGGTTAAATTTTCAGTAAATTGACATAGTAAATGTATTTTTCTATGTACCTTTTTATGTTTATGGATAATTGAAGTAAAAATACGAATTTGAAGTGACTGCGATCCTTTAAAGCGATAAAAAAAAACATTTCTGAGGAATGCGACACTTGTAGATGAGCGAAGTCGCTAGTAACTAGCGAAATTGGGGCTTATTTGCGGATTTTACCTTGCACATTTCAAGGTATGCGGGAGTTCTCTGTCTGCATTTCTCTCTCCCTTTCTCCCTCCTTTTTCTCTCCTCCTCTCTCTCGCTCTCTCCTCTCTACTCCTCTCTCTCTCGTTCTCTCTCTACTTACAGCAGAGTTACATCTAACGAATTTTGGAAGAAGCGTAGTAGGGGAAGTCCAACTTTGATATGTTCAGTTCAGAGCAGCAGAAGCTAAAACTAGCGCATCATCAAGAATAAGATCAATAATAAATAGTAATGATAAATCTCTTACGCTACAAGAGCGCGCTCCTTTATTAAGGGTGGTTCGATACAGTGTTTCAAAGCACATGACTTGATCGCAGAGGTACTGAGCATTAGGCGACGAGCTCCGGATGACAAATTGTTCGACGTCTTCGGGCTAGGGCCAGTTAAGCTAAGCCCTAACCATAAGGACAGCTTTAGCAACAGAAACATAAGCAAGTCAGCAACAGCAGCAAAATCAGAGGGGAAAAAAAGCAGCAAGAATTATCTATAGAATATATTATAGTATAAATATTATATATCTGGTATAAGAATAAAAGTTTATTATGCTTGATTTCCATTGTTTTTATCCGTTTGCTAATCAACGACAACACGGCGAGTTATGTACTACTTTCTCTTCATCATTTACATTGTGATGCACACCATGTGGTGTTATTTAATAAATAAATAAAAGAATAAGCTAGGCTTAACCCAGACCTAATGCGAAGCACCAGCAACATAATCAGAGAACAACAAGGGCAAGTATCCAACGGAGGACTAGAAAATATGTTCTCATTTACAATTTTCTTTTTCTTTCTTCACCTACACCTACACCTACACCAATTGACCTTGTACCCAAGTTTTTGAGATCATTCCTACAAAAGGGGATAATTTTGGGTGTTCTTCTGCCTTAGCTCTAATGTCTTAAAAAAGAACACCTTATTTCATCAAAGACATACAAAACGCGGCACTTTTACGTGGAAACCGGCAATTTAATAAATTGTAAATTGAAATTTCGAAGAGCAGAAAAGTTCAATGACATTTCATGTTTTTAGAAGGCCATTGGTAATTGAGGTGCTGGGAAAACTAGGGGTATCGGTATGGGCAGGTATTCAAATTTATCCCCAGTATTAATTAGAATAAGAAGGTCATATACGGTATGGCATGCATATACAAAATACAAGGCGCTGCTTATGTGTTAGTAGGAAAACAAATAATAACCGTAAAAGAAGAGAAATATTCTAATTGTAAGTTACTTCTGTGGAATGTTGCCATATGATATTGGTAACATACATCTTCCATATGTATATTTATCCCATAGGCAATTACTGTACCGTATTCTACAGGTTTGCTTAATCTCTACACGTTCCATAGGTATGTATGGGCGTTTCTTTTAATCGTTTTATTAGTTTGCTTATGAGAAGCACAAGGTAAAGCCTCTTGGTCCAAGCCACTCAGCGACTTTTGAAAACGGACACCAAATGGTCTCTAAGTTTTTGCCGGATCAAAACAGTTGGCAAGAACGGTAACACTTTACGGTATGTGTCGCACAATCACTGAAATTCTGGAAGGTCTAAAACTAACTTCGTGGGTGGTCTCCAAGACAATCTTCGGGGGTGGTCAATCAAATCCTACGTATATGGTGGTACCTATTCTGGCATACGCTAAGTTAGTTATACAGTATTATCTTATCAATACCCGACTGAAGAAATTGTCACCAGCTATGATACGTACAATTGTCACCAGCTATGATACGTACTTTTGAACTGGGCAACAGCATACCCACTTACTGCACCATTCTGTATCTTTATGGGCAATTTCACAGGATGGAATTCAATTAGTACATAACAATCCATTTCATAAACCACGTGTCATACCACTTTAAACTAAATGAAAATCAGAAACAGTTGCAAAACTAAAGCGTGACCACAGTCTTGCTGCTCATTGGCTCAATGGTCAGGTCAAAACAGCCAACAAAACGCGTTCTTCTAGTTGTTTGTTTTTGTTTTGTTGAAAATGAGAGTATGCAAATTTGGTTGGCAAACCATGAGCTCACGGACATTGGATGAGAATTTAGATCAAGTGGTAGTATCTACCGAAGAACACAAACAATTGAGAGAGAGAGAGAATAGAGAGAGCGAGAGAGAGAGAGAGAGAGAATAGAGAGAGCGAGAGAGAGAGAGAGAAAGAGTGAAAGAAAGAGAAATTGACCGTATTCTATAATACATGGAGAGATTAATAAACTAAAAACAAATTCCAACCCTAGCTTCCAAACTTCGAACAAGCGTAATTGCGGGCACCTGAACAGAGTAGAGCGCAATTCAACATCAGGTCGGCCAATAACAATACAAAACACATAAATAATTTTTATTTTTATTTCTCTTTCATAATAATAAATATAAATAAATAAATAATAGAAGTGTAATAAATCTATGTGTCTATGTATAATAAACCATAATATGCCACACTTTCAAAGAATATGCCAGTGAAAACTCGTAAGCAAACATTGAGCATTAAATGCACAGTCAATTAATAAATTATTAGCATATAATACATGACTAGACCAAACTCGCAGGAAACACACTAAAGCGGTTTAACAGCCGGTTGTTGATGTATTCTGGACAATTGCATGCCTATGTATTTATGCTTACAATAAGTGAGCTCGCATTGGGCTGCTTTACATATGATGCATGGGAATACAGTTATCCAAAGACCGGATGTTATACAGCTTTACTACATATAGCTCGGCCGGATAATTAGTATCGTGCTGTACGTCACCTGAATTAGCATATATTACAAGAGTGCTTGTGAGGTATGCTAATTCCATTTTCAGTGACAGGTACAGTATTATTCAAAATAAACAACACGTCAAAATGATACAATAAAATAAGACTGCAAACTTAAAATAGAAGCAATTCGGTCGAATGGAAAGTCAGAATTAAAAATTATGCGGAAAAAAATTGACACAAGTGGAATGTTCAATGAATTTTAGTAACAAAATGCCAGCTCCGCTATTATTTTCAGAAATATAAAAATAACAGTGATCAATGTAAAACCATATAATGAAGAATAATGAACTTGATAAACATACACTTGCGATATAATTCCCTAACCCTGCGTCGAGTATTACACGTTATTAAATACAACAATATTGAAATGTAACAAGTGATCTCTTGTATCCGAAAAAAATAGATCAATGATCAAGTTTTTTGAATAAATATCAAAATTTTAAAGCGATATGGCACGCTGTTTCGAAGGCACTATTTCATTCCCATAAATTACATGGAAACTTCTGCGCCCTTCCGTTTTTTTGAGACACAAAACGGAACGCAATTTGCATATATGTAATCCGTGGAAGTCAACAGCTTTTTCAAAACCAAGTGCTATACCACTTTAATATGGTTCCAATGATGTTCTCTACCGGAAACATGAACATGTTCTCTCTCACTTCTTCCATTTTGGAATCGAACGTAATCGGAACATGTTGTAGTTCGTAGTGTATAAAAAAAACAAAGAAATTGTGATTTGAAGTTTGAAGTTTGTAGTTTGCTCAACAGAACCCACAACTCTTCTTACACTTGCTCTTCATGTAATCTTCGAAAATCGGCTGAGTACACATACCACTGCTAGCCCAACGCTCGCACCAAGAGCGCGTGTCAGCGCACTGAAAAATAATTACGGTCATTAAAGCGGTATGGCACGTGGTGTTGAAACTGTTGAAACTTAAGGCTTTTCTATCCCTCTCTCCCTCTCGTTCTCTCTATCCCTCTTGCATACGTCTTTAAAATAAGCCAATTTTACCGTAACCTACCTGATTTGTCGCGTTGTCTGTTCCCTCTGTACTTTCTTCGTCGACAGGACATTTTCCACAACTTTTCATGCAATTTTCCGTCATGAAACGGGCGCTCAGACGGTTTTCACAATGTCCGGCGGCGGCCAAGAACTCGCAGTCTCTATAATGGACACAGTTGAAATTAGCATGCCGCGCATAAGCAGCGCTACACGTACGCCACAGGCACGCGTACTGGAGTTGCAAAGCCTTCGCGCACACCTGGCGCACCGCTCGCTCACTAAAATAATGTTGTGTTATTTAAGCAAATCACCTACTTTCGTCTATCTTGACAGCCCGACAACTTCTTGGATGGCAGTATCGGGATGACTCCAGACGGTTTGGAAGGCATCACTGGACCACCGTTGCCTCCTGAACCCGCTCCTCCAGAGGACGAACCACCACCGGATGAGGTCCCTAAAAAGTACAGTCTTTGTGGTGTAGTGGCTAGGACTTTTGGCTCTCACCAACAAGACCGGGGTTCGATTCCTCACACCAGATTCCGCTAAATCAAAAAAAAAAAAAAAAAAAAAAAAAAAAAAAAAAAAAGAATAAAGGTAAACCAAAAAAAACAAGAGTAAAAGAACTAAAATCAAAGTTGCTGAAACAAAGGAAATGAAGACTTTATGCGTGCATAAGAAATATTGTGTAATCGAAATGCTAAATTAAAATTATCGTAACACTAAAAGCTTCAAACTCCTCTAAATTACCCAGTTGCCTTATATGCTGTATGCATTATGCTCCTCTACAGTAATATTCCAACTTCTCCGTGAGTACAGTACTACTCAAAGTAGTTATAATTATCTCAATTATTCTAATTATCTTAAAAATCTCCTCTACCAATTGCTCCTCCTCCCGATGGTTTAGCCCCAACGTTCGGTTTTCTGGACCTCATCTTAGAAGGCCGCGTCGACTTGGCCGGCGCATCAGTAGTTGCTGCACAAAAGCAAAAGATAAGCAAACTAAATAAGCTGAAGAAAACTGAATAAACTAAGTGAAAAGAGTTTAAAGCGATATGCCACGTGGTGTATGCATTCCCATGTGTCTAAATGCAAACAATGTGCAGTTTTGGGTACTTTCGGCACGGAATTTTCAGTGCATACGTTGTTACAAAATCACGTGTCAGCCTTTAAACATTCCACATTGTTAAAGACGTATTGTACCTACTTTTTGAAATTTGCATATGATACAAAAATCCTATGTATCCTATGCAAATTGTTGGTGCCCGTCCGAAGCTTCCGGCACAAAATTTACATAGGATACGTAGGATTTGCGTATCATGTACAAATTTCTCTAAGTAGGTACAATACTGCTTTAAGCATCTTGCTATGTCTAACTCGCAAAGTCAACACAAAAACAAGTGCCACGATGAGTAAACTACGTGCGTAGCGCGGTGGCTGTGTAAGCATAAACGAAATACAAAAACGTTCAAAACTTTTAACTAGAAATTACTCGTGGTTATGAAACGAATACTGAACTAACTGAACAACAGCACTCCCTTATAGTTAATGATAATAGATAACGATAATTAACTGTCATTCTGAGGCCGTATTCACCAACACACATGGAGCCCTCCCTGTCCTCCCCAGTGAGCTCAAGAGTGCGTAGAGTAAAAGAAATTCAGAGCGCCTAGGGAGGGCTCCCTGTGTGTTGGTGAATACGACCTCTTTGTTTCTCCGGCACATGATGGAACAAATAATACATGGGAATTCAGTTGTTCTGCATACGTTTCTTTAAACCTCGTGTCATACCACTGACAGAAAAGTAAAGTGCCTCGACGAAACCTACATATTTGCGGGCAATCGTAGAGTTTATTGATTTTGTACAAATCCGTCGGGCTGAAACCATTCCTCTGTCCGATTTCAACGCCCTCTTTCTTTGGCTCGATCGTTGGCTTGCCATTCTGAAAAAAATAATTGGATTAAAAAAAAAACACCGCGCTGCGGAAAAGAGTGAGCGTTGAAACCTCCGCACACACATGACACATGGCACACTTTTATATGGATATGTACGTGCGGGGTTGCACTGAGAAAATACCGCGTTTGTTCCGCGCAAATAATGCAGGAAAAGAGTGCGCAGGCTTTTGGAGCACAAGTTCCACTTCTTTTGGAGAAGCACAAATGCGCCAATGTAATAGTAATTGCACACTTTTCGCGCACAACCGGCACATGCCTCGCGCACACTAGGAACGAGCCTGGACGAACTAACTCACCTTGCTGAAAGCCGTCGGCGCGTAATGCATGACACTACCGTAGTCGTACTCGGTGCCCAAATGGTCAATCATATTCAGGGAATATTTGTCGAATTGATCTGAAACAAATGTATTAAATTTCCGGTGGTTACTTACATATGTATGTTGTTGAAGCGCAGGTAGTGCGCGGCGACAGCTTGGCGCAAAGACGACAAAGACATTGTGAAAAGTGATGCTGGTCCCCAGTGGGCGTGTGCACGAACACTGGGAGTCCTAACAGAACTCCCAGTTCAGAGAATTTGTCTCTACGTCTCGCTGATTCGCGTGATCCCGCTCTTTCTCTCACTTCCCACTGGAAGGCCGAGGCTTCACATAGCATTATGGACTCAAGAAAACGTAAGACAATGCTGGTTAAAAAATTACAATTTTTTTTATGAATTTCATACCTTGTAACCCAGACTCTACATTACTCCAGTTGATGTCCACATAGTCATCTCGATCGGCACGACCTCAAATATGTACAGTATTTTTTTAACTTTAAAGCGGTATGGCACGTGGTCTTGAAACGCGTGCTGACAACTGTAAGTAGTTCCCAAAAATTATATGCAAATTGTGTCACATTCGTAGACTTATTGTGTTGTATTACACCTGAAACACCAGAAATAATAGTAATGGTACAAAAATTTGCATACGGGAAATTGACACTACGTGCCATACCGTTTTAAATACGATTTCTTAAAACGTTAATCTGTCATCCACTTCTCTTACTTTTCATATTCGTTCTTAAAAGTAAAGGATTTATTAATTTATTAATAAGCTATTATTACTGTAAAGTTATTTAGTTCCTTACTATCTATATTTTATATTTTCCCTTACTTTTTAAAACGTATTCAAAAGTAAGGCGAAGGATTTTTGCATTTTTCCTTGCTGCTTTGTCAATGTCTATATCGCTCAGTGCAATGGTGGTTGCCTAACGACAGCATAGAAAAAAGAACAAAAAATTGAACGAGAAAGCGGAA
Source organism: Pelodera strongyloides (assembly GCA_036852015.1). Lineage (NCBI taxonomy): Eukaryota > Metazoa > Nematoda > Chromadorea > Rhabditida > Rhabditidae > Pelodera > Pelodera strongyloides. The sequence continues at coordinate 34,045 of JAANDG010000725.1, read as the reverse complement.
AAGAGACCATCATTTTATATGCGATGAACATGTAAAGCGATACATCACGCGGTTTTGAAACGAATGCTAGACCTAGACACGTATTATATGCAACGTGTGTTCCATCAGTACGAGCACCTGGTAGAGGGGAATGCACTCTCTTTAACAAAACTCGTTCCATACCGCTTTAAAAATTCGGGGACAAAAAAACTTCCCCTTCGTGTGAAAACGCACTTGAGCAAGAGAAAAGTTTGCTCCATGAAGATTATCAATTACTGAGTTTAGTTTAATTGCCCAACTTTGAGGTTAGCATTACTCGATAGATAGAGAGAGAGAGAGAGAGAGAGAGAGAGAGAGAGAGAGAGAGAGAGAGAGAGAGACAGAGACAGAGACAGAGAGATAGAGAGAGAGAGAGAGAGAGAGAGAGAGAAGGAATAAAGAGACCACTTACTTTGTTCATGGAAGAATCCGACTGCGTGCATCAGTTCGTGTATGATGATTCCTTTTTGTATGCATCCGTCGCCAAGACTAACTGGTTGCTTTCCGCCTAGATAAAGGATGTAGAAGATCGACTTTACGGAAACCAAATGAAAGCCTAAGCCTATACTTGCCTTTGAAACTTGGTGTGCAAGCCGCGTGAGAACGGCGTCAAAAGTGCACTTGGCAACACGGTGGCAATTTTCACGCAGATCTCACGCCGAATGCACGCAAAAAGCCTGTGGCGAAATCTTAGCGACGATTTGGCACACTTTTGGCGCTCACTTACCAATCCTTCCCACCAACGAATAGCATCCATCGTCCGGTACAATATGAATATAGTCCTGATCAGCAGCACTTTTCGGAGCAAAATCGATGCAAGTCATCTTACGGTACTCGTCTATAGCCTCCGCTATTTTCGATCGACTGAAATTATTTTTGATTGGCATTAATAATAGCTCGTAGAATTCACCGAATTCCTATATCAAATCAACGGAGTTTTTCCCGCTTTTTATCAGCGAAACACTCATGATTGTGGATAGCTACTGCTTGATTTACTAATATCTTTTCTCCTGCACCAAGTGTTCGCGCACTCCTGGCGCAAACTGAGCGGGTGGGAAGCGCATACTGAATTAAGGTTTCACGTTGCAGCAATATCCACCGTAAAATATACAACAACCATATATCTAACAAACGCATGCGTTAATTATGCAAAACCAGAACTAGCACAAATAAAAAAACCTACAGTACCTAAACGACGAGTACTGTGAGCTGATAGTGTACGGTATCCTGCCATCTGTCCACTTGAGATACGTTTGGCGGACCGCATTTCGCATAACACCGGCCATTGCACGCGAAGCGCCCATAAACGATTGAACACTTCGAGAGTTGAGGCCGAGGTTCACTGAAATGATAATATGCATTTATATCTCATTGATGTTGAATGGGAAGAAAGACACATACAATCAACCGGTCGCGAAAATAGCCCCTTGTCAGTATGGGATGTTTTTATACGCATTTCCGTCTTGCCTTTACGGAAATGCGTATTTACAGGTTAGGGGCTTAGGCGTTAGGGTTGCCGTTTGATTCTGTGTTATTTATGTTGTAAGCAATAAACCTTCATTAAAAAAATGAACTTTGTGACCTGATTCGAGAAAAGCGAATGCGCCGTGAAAGGGAATCTTTTTTTTTTAGTCGAACACAATCAAAGCTTAATGAGTATGCGTATTCACCGCGACGGAGCCCACTTATTTGAATAGGCGATAAAAGGCTGATCGCAGACCTTTCAGTGTATGTACAAAATGTCTCGCCGTGATCTGGCACACTTCTGGCACCAGTATTTTACCTACCTGAATGCCAAAACTTGTGCGCCGCACTGGCTCACACCCAGCGCACTCTAAAGGGGTGCCGCTGTGGCGGATCCTCTTTTTTTTTGCGCGGAGATTGTACAAAGTCTCGCGTTTTTAATTCTTAATATATTCCCCTTGTTCACCACAAATCAAAATAAAAACTCAAATGAAAACAGGTTTCCGAGGTATAGTTTTAGTGCAGTAAGCTCAACAAATAAATGGACATAAAAAATCTAAACGGACTAGAACTCAGGTCAATACAATGTTTGCGAACGAAATTATGGACCAAAACAAGGGAAATCAAACTGAGTATTGAAAACTACATTCTCAAGCATAATGGGCAAAATTCTTGACCTTCTAAGTTCTAAGTGGTGCCAGCGCAATATGGAACACAACAATTCAGAACCATGTGTCATACCCGCTTTAAATATCACTAACCAATATCTCCCTCGAATCGATTCCTTCTGTACATGGCCGAGTCGTTGACCCGCTGGTCCCACATTGGATCGGATCTCATTCTCAACCTGGCCAGCTCCAGGTCTTCATCCGAAAGAACAGTCTCCTCGTCAGGAATTGACTTGTCGAATAACTGAAATACGAACGGCTTAGGCTTAGGCTTAGGCTTAAAAATGAGATCTTCATTCCAAAGGGACAATACCCTCATCAGTGATAGATTTGTCGAACAGCTGGAGTATGAAAGTCTTAGGTTTCGAGTTAGACTTAGGCTTGAGCTTATGGTTAGACTTTATGTTTTAGCTCTGTATATGCTTCACCACTTTTCTATTACATTACCTATGCTTTTCCGTCTCTGAAAAGTCAGCTTATATGACCAGTTGAGTTTTAGAAGCAGAAGGGTGCAACTGAACCATAATTTGGTAAATTATAAAAATTATAAATGTTGTAAATATAGAGAAAACAGGATGCTAATTGTAAGAATTTCACGGTAATTACCCAATACAAAGATTACCAACATAAATCAATGGCAATACAGCCAAAAAATATATAAATAATCCTAGTATGAAACCATTACTAAAATACATACGCCATAATCTACGAAACCGGTTATAAAACAGCCAAAACACTTATAGCGACACAAACTATTTCAGGAAAAAATCACTTAAACGTATATGCGGTAAGACACACGGTTTGCGAAATGTTTGATGGACAACTGCATTTCCATGTATTGTATGCAAATTTCCACGTTATCGGCATTACCGGCACACGAAGAAACACAATTTGCGTGTAATGCATTCGTCCGGCATACGGTCAAAATCAGGCGGCACTTGCCATATCGAAACATTTCAAAAATTAATAAACTCACAAAATTCGTCTGCGTTCGACCATAGTGTACCAGTTGTAAATAGAAGAGTAGCGTGATGAAAGTGCTCATTTTCAAGTAAAAATTCTAGTTCTAGTCCAGTAATACGCACAGTATATGTATCAATTCAAAAAGATACAGTATGATTTAATTAGTTGTTCCGATATGTACAGTATGTATTGGTCAACCAGGACTTAAAAATACAGTATCCGCAATATTCAGTCAAGGTGTGTTGCGGATGTATGGGTTTCCCCAAATTCCGGATTGGGCTCTAGTCAGCAGAGGTGGGCGTGCCCGGGTTTGAACCCTGCCCCCCGCAACCATGGCAGCTCTTTGTCTCTGTATCATAAGGGGCCGCGAGCGCGCCCGCGCGACCGAAACGCGGAAGGAAAAATAAATAAACACAAACAACGCGGCGGCGATCATCACGCTAATCATACCCCGTTTGACACCTGAGATAAATTCGGATGCATGATACAAGGAGGGTCGTGAAGAAACTACGAATGTGCGCGGCAAAAAACGTGTGTGCCCACCCATCTCCATATCAGCGCCACGCGATATCAATATATCCCTCACTTCGCGACGAAATGAGCTCACCGCGATGAGCTCACCGCGCTTGTTTAATGTTGTCATGCCGTTGATTTTTTTTCATCCACACTCGACGTCCAACTTTTAGCGCGTTGCTCTCGCTGTGTGCCATTTTCGCGCCGCGACACACCATGTTTACATACCCACCATTGAAATCAGCGATCTAAGACGATAAGTAATGTTGATAGAATTCAAAACTTTCTATTGATTTATTCCTTCCAAATAAAAGAGTGAGCTTTATAAAGCATGTTTATAGGAAGCTAACACCATCACCTTTCGATTAAAGGATAGTAATTGAACACCTAAGCCTCATGCAACGATTCCGGAACCTTCAAGCAATTACCCTCTCCAAGCATCCGCAGGCATTTACACCACACCTCCAACCCTTCACACTCATCTAGTGCCTTCTCTCTCAACAATCTACATCCGTATTTGTTTTCCCAGCTCTGATAGGACCAATCAGCCAATATTTGAAACCGGATATGTCTCTCTATCAAACGGATTCATTGAATCAAGTCTCGGAAAAGTCCTTCAGCTAGAAAAAATCACAACAAAATATAGGTATCAAATTGAAATTCCCATATATCAAGTCTAGCATAAGAAGCTGGGTAGATTAATACTAATATACATCAATAATATAATGTTTTCTGTTTTTATTCATTTACTAAATATTTACCTACCAAACAAACCATGTTATACACAAGTATTGTAGAGAAAATGCATCCTCGCGCAATATATCTCTAGTTCTAAAGCGGTATAGCGCGTGGTTCTTGAATTTGTAGACCGGAACACCATGTTTCCATACATACTATACAAATATGGCAAAAAAGGTACAGAATGGATCACAATTTACTCGACACAGGGAAATATATTTGTCCAGAGTAAGCTTGAAACTCCCATACAGCTTTTCATTTTCGGTACATTATACCAATCAACTCTTACCCACGTCTATATAACAACCTTCACCCCTTCCGTACCGTACACCGCATACACCAGTTCACTAATTCATATACACAAAAGTATTCTCAAAAACTTTATAACAAAAACAAGCAACAATAAACGAATAACAAAATAGTAACACAAACATAGTGCAACTTGCAACCGGGTTAGAAACTCTTCACAGTATTCTAACAAAGTATTGATTAAATTACAGGTTAATTATCGATTGATCAAGATATGCAATTATCGATTGATTACGATAAATCGATATCCTTGCTCCAATCCTTTTCATTCCACTCTTTGGCCACCAGTTCACTCTCAAAACCAGCAAAATCGACCATCAGGGTGCACCTAAACACGTCGGCAATATGAATATGGATGAATTAATAATAAAAGAAATATATATCTTCCTAGAAACGAATATAAAACTTACATTTTTTACATAAACTGAAAATTAGTGGAAAAGAAGAATCACACAATAATATTCCAGTAACTCCACGTCCCTTACTACACTGATGAGACTAGGGTTGTGCGCGGCGAAACCATGGCGCGAATACAAGACCAAAAAGTGAAAATCTCTGGACCATATAAAAAGACGCGCGGCAACTTCGCCCTAGTTTCGCATGCTCTCCAATAAGCATAATCAGTAGCTAGCGAAAGCTTATCAAATGTCTGCTGATAAGTAAACGCGGCGCGGCGAAAGCTTGGCACACCTACCGCTCAAATCCGCGAAACTACTTCAATTGAAATAACCCACTTGTGCAAGGTGGATGTCGGCTCAACGAGCTGCAGTAAACTGTTCACATCGGGGATAGAGCATCTATTCTCCACAATTACAGAGTGAAGGATTGATCGGGTGTCAGCATCCGGGCCAGCCACCTAGAAAATACAGTATACACTAAAGTTGAGGTGCTGGCTGGCTGCAAATGTACAGCTTAGACGCCGGCGGTCGTTGTGGTTTTAAATCATCTTAAACCCACGATCTCTTTCCATGTGACTACTGCTCAAATTATCACTCACACAGCACTTTCAAATTTGTCGGAGTTCTATTAATTATCAAAACAAAACAAAATGTTGCAACTCCAGTACTACTACAATTGCAATTGCAGATTCTCCTTGCGGCAACAATACTAGATTCTTAGTACAACCACACAAAGGAAGTCGCCCGCGACGACTCCGACTCACGCATGTCACACACCCATGGCAAGGAGCTGAACTGAACATAATTTGCATACAATATATGGCAATGCTGTTGCTCGGTATAGTACTATACTCACAATCCACGTGCAATACAACCTCCCACAAAAAACATACGATGAAAGAAAAGTTCTCGGTTCCCGACGACAATCCTTTCGATGCAAATCTGTGTACGCGAACTTCCGAAAGACCTTGCTCACCTAAATAACAAGCGTTACCAAGCAGAAGAAGGCGTTTGTTTTTCCAATGACCACAGCTGGTACATTGGTAGCATGCTCGCCTGTCATGCTATCTGCCCGGGTTCGATTCCCGGAAGCACCCTCACTGACAATGACCCACACACGGGCACCACGTAACACCCCATCGGTTTCGCTCAAAAAAAAACTTAAAATACACAAATAGCACAGGTGTTTGTTTGTCTCATAAAGTACGCGCGAAAGTGCCATTCATGTTAGCAGTAGTTTCGAATAGTATATTATACATACAGTATGAAAAATAAACATAGCTGTGCGGTTTGCATGCACTTTAGGTAAAATGGATGTAAAATGGAAATGGGAACATGGTTGGCACTTTCGTACTGTAACGTAAATATACCCTAACAGACGGCTACGCCGCCCGAGGCGTCTTTCCATACTTATGAAAGGTCTGTAATTAAGAATAAAAACTTTACGAATGAAGACATACATCGTTTACATGAGAATATTCTAAGTTGAGCTGCGGCTCTCTTTTATACCCGAGGTGGAACAATTTATTCGAATTATACTTCCGTACTACAGTTACTCTTTTATATAATAAGAAGATAACAGAACAGGGTTAAGGGTAAACCCCCACGAGATTCAAAACGCAACCATAACTCACCAAACTGCTTGGCAATATCCTCGGCCGCCGCTTTCGTCATCGCGTCCGGTGTGTAGGCGATCACGGCCAACGTTTTCAGTGACAGTTCCCTGGAAAATGCACAAACATGATGACCTATTTGACAAGCCAGCTTCTCGCCCGACAACATTACATGCTTACAAAAGGCGCACGTGTTTCATGAAAATTCTCGACCGACTCTTTTCTATCGGACAGTAGGGCAGCATGTACAATAGGTCCGGAGAAACAGACAGACATAAATCCAGAAATAAACGCTACTACTCAGTAAAAAGATACTTTTCCTATGTTTCCTGTGTCAAGCCATGAACCCACCCATAAACTGAACCTCCTAGCTGAGGAACCTCACATCAGACAATGCTACAGTAATCCAATTACGTCAGAGAATGCTACAGTAAAGTAATCCAATCAAGTCAGACAATGCTTCAGTAATCCAACTATCCAACTCACTTGTAGACAGTGATGAGCTGCTTGACCACATCAGTCATCCTCTGATCCGCAATGAGTGCTGGGTCGACTACACTCCAATCGAAGAGCAGGGTCTCCAGACGGGGGAACTTGGACGGCAAGCACAGCAAGAGCTAGACCAGTAGGTATATAGTAAAATAAGTAAGAAAGCAACAATTAAGTAAAACAAAAAGAAATGTAATAGACTGCGTAGAGAGTGCGAGGGCACAAGATATCCAGAGCAATCGTGAGCATAGGGAGGGGGTCCCTGTGTGTTGGTGTTGGTGAGGTGAATACGGCCTCTGAGCTGCTCGAGACAGGCCTTATCGTTAGACAACAGCATCAATAAACATCCCTCCGATTAAATGTTTTACCTGATCTGCCTCATCGTCCTCCATTTGACTTATATCCGAGATGGAGAGCGTTTTTACGGTGACAAATTGCTCCGGGCAATTCTAAAAGAAACAAAAATTATATCCACAAACTACGGTACACGCCGGGGAACGTTGTCTGTCCCCGGGGACCGTTGTCTGCCCCCGGGGAATGTTGTCTATCCCCGGAAAACGTTGTTTGTCCCCGGGGAACGTTGTCTGTCCCCGGGGAACGTTGTCTGTCCCCGGGGACCGTCGGTCTGTCCCCGGGGAACGTTGTCTGTCCCCGGGGAACGTTGTCTGTCCCCGGGGAACGTTGTCTGTCCCCGGGGACGTCTGTCCCCGGGGAACTGTCCCCGGGGGAACGTTGTCTGTCCCCGGGGGAACGTTGTCTGTCCCCGGGGAACGCTGTCTGTCCCCGGCAAACGTTGTCCTTTGGAATGCTAACATTATGAAAGTGCATACGGTAAAATATCCCCCCAATCTTATTGATGAAGCTAATAACACACTATCACAGTTCATAGTTACCTTGATCGCTTCCGCCTCAACACCGGGTGGTCCGGACAAAATGAGTAGTTCAATGGGCATCTTGCACAACAATCCCTCCACGGCACCCTCGCCACCGGTGAACTCAAGGGCGCGCACGTTAAGACGGGTGAGTTGCTGGAAGCAAACACCGCGCACGCGCACGTTAAGAACGGGTGAGTTGCTGGAAGCAACAGCTATTATAGTATTAGTATATTAGTATTATTATTATTATTGATTATTATTATTATTATTATATTATTATTATTATTATCGTAAGGAGGAGATTGGAGTAGCCATTTGGTGATCGCCAAAAAACATCACACATACAGTATTAACCCATCCCATCGTGCGATGAAAAGCGAACAAGCAATCAATACCGTACTCGATCAATACCGTAGTAGTGAATGGTAAGCGGATGTCCAGACGCCGTATACACCAACACGCAGGGAGCCCTACCTGGCCTCCCCAGGGAGCTAAAGAGTGCGTAGAGAGTGCGAGAGCAGGAGAGTCAGAGCGCACGTGAGCCTAGGGAGGGCAGGGAGCCCTCCCTAGGCTCACGTGCGCTCTGAATCTCCTGCTCTCGCGTTGGTGCATACGACCTCTGATACATCAATCAACCCTACCTCAACAATAGGATCCCAATCGCTTCCCTCAAAGTCGACATCATTGTATGAAAACGCAGAGAGAATTTGCAGTCTTGAGAGAAAGTAGACCAAATCAGTCGACGAGACATCGCATCCGAATAGGGAAACACAGCGGAGACGAGAGAGGAAATCGACCACCTGAATATGCGAATATCAGTAACCGCAGAGAAAAACCTTCGTTGGAAGCTTGGGACAAATACATACACACAATTTGCTCTTTCCTACCACGTTCTTATTTCTCAAAAACACTTGTCAAAACAAAATGTCAAGGCCACGATTAAGTCAATGAGAACGAGTAATGCGATGATCTTTTTAGGTTGGAGCTTGGACACACGGACACACGCACGCACACAGACTACAACCATAAAAAAATAAAAACAAGTTCAAACAACGAACCCTTTGATCCTCCTCGTACTGCTTCAGAGCGTCGACTAGTTGACTGAATGGGTTACGCGAATGGTTTATCTCCACCGTAGTCGGGCACATACTCAGAATATTTTCCCACTTCATTTTCGTTAGTTCACCCTCGCCATCAGGAAAACCTGAACAAAAAACGGCTACAGCTAACATTTGAAACGGTATGACATGCTGCTTGTGCTTAACAATTGGCCCAATTCCGACAAAATCAATGCTATCTTTTAATATATGAAAGTGCAGACAGTACGGTATGTTCCAGCTGTTGATGTATCAGCAAGTAGTCCTGCAGGTTTCTCTTCTGTTCCGACGTTCCGAATACCTGTGATGACCATCAGCACCCTGATATTGGCTCTGTGCTGGGCAGCGACGTGAAGGCCGGACTTTATCTACGTTCTTTGGATAAGTGACAAGACATCGTCTGGCTGTGCTTGTGGGTTTCGTTTATCTTTCTTCCCGATAAACAAAAACAGTCAAACGCTTACCTTACCGCGAACAATAAAAATCACAGCATTGTACATTAAATTGTGTCACCAGTCACACTTGACCTAAACGTCTAATCGGATCTGCTACCTTCACCCTCCGCCTCCCTGCTCCTCGACAATTGCCACAATTGGCCACCGTCTACCTCCGCCTCTTCAACACGCAGCAGCCGTAATCGGACCTGCTACCTTCACCCTCCTCCTCCCTGCTTCTCGACAATTGCCACAATTGGCCACCGCCTACCTCCGCCTCTTCAACACGCAGCAGCCGTAATCGGACCTGCTACCTTCACCCTCCTCCTCCCTGCTTCTCGACAATTGCCACAATTGGCCATCGTCTACCTCCGCCTCTTCAACACGCAGCAGCCGTAATCGGACCTGCTACCTTCACCCTCCTCCTCCCTGCTTCTCGACAATTGCCAGAATTGGCCACCGTCTACCTCCGCCTCTTAAACACGCAGCAGCCGTAATCGGACCTGCTACCTTCACCCTCCTCCTCCCTGCTTCTCGACAATTGCCAGAATTGGCCACCGTCTACCTCCGCCTCTTCAACTAGCAGCAGCCGTGATCGGACCTGCTACCTTCACCCTCCTCCTCCCCGCTCCCCACTTCTCGATAATTGCCACACTTGGTCTCTTGGCCACCGTCTACCTCCGCCTCTTCAACACGCAGCAGCCGTAATCGGACCTGCTACCTTCACCCTCCTCCTCCCTGCTTCTCGACAATTGCCACAATTGGCCACCGTCTACCTCCGCCTCTTCAACTAGCAGCAGCCGTGATCGGACCTGCTACCTTCACCCTCCTCCTCCCTGCTTCTCGACAATTGCCACAATTGGCCACCGCCTACCTCCGCCTCTTCAACACGCAGCAGCCGTGATCAGACCTGCTACCTTCACCCTCCTCCTCCCTGCTTCTCGACAATTGCCACAATTGGCCACCGTCTACCTCCGCCTCTTCAACACGCAGCAGCCGTAATCGGACCTGCTACCTTCACAATCCTCCTCCTCCCTGCTTCTCGACAATTGCCATAATTGGACCCGCTCGTCAACATCACGTCAAGTCTCGTCTCGACAGACAGCAACCGTAATCGGACCTGCGCGTCATCTCGTCAACATCACGTCTCGTCTCGACAGAAGACAGCAGCCGTAATCGAACCTGCTCGTCAACATCACGTCTCGTCTCGACAGAAGACAGCAGCCGTAATCGGACCTGCTTGTCAACACCACGTCTCGACCTCGACAGACAGCAGCCGTAATCGAACCTGCCCGTTAACATCACGTCTCGTCTCGACAGAAGACAGCAGCCGTAATCGAACCTGCTCGTCAACATCACGTCTCGTCTCGACAGAAGACAGCAGCCGCAGTCGGACCTGCTTGTCAACATCACGTCTCGACCTCGACAGACAGCAGCCGTAATCGGACCTGCTCGTCCTCGACAGACAGCGGCCGTAATCGGACCTGCTCGTCAACATCACGTCTCGTCTCGACAGACAGCAGCCGTAGTCGGACCTGCATGTCTACATCACGTCTCGACTCGACAGAAGACAGGCGCCGTAATCGAACCTGCTCGTCAACATCACGTCTCGTCTCGACAGAAGACAGCAGCCGTAATCGGACCTGATTGTCAACATCACGTCTCGACCTCGACAGACAGCAGCCGTAACGACCTGCCGTAACACCACGTCTCGTCTCGACAGACAGCAGCGTAATCGGGCTGCTCGTCAACATCACGTGTCGTCTCGACAGAAGACAGCGGCCGTAATCGGCCTGCCGTCAACATCACTTCTCGTCTCGACAGAAGACAGCAGCCGTAATCGGGCCTGCTCGTCAACATCACGTCTCGTCTCGACAGAAGACAGCAGCCGTAATCGGGCCTGCTCGTCAACATCACGTCTCGTCTCGACAGAAGACAGCAGCCGTAATCGGACCTGCTCGTCAACATCACGTCTCGTCTCGACAGAAACAGCAGCCGTATCGGACCTGCTTGTCAACATCACGCCTCGCCTCGACAGACAGCAGCCGTAACGGACCTGCTCGTCAAACCACGCCTCGCCTCGACAGAAGACAGCAGCCGTAATCGACTGCCGCAAATCACTTCTCGTCTCGACGACAGCAGCCGTAGTCGGACCTGCATGACTACATCACGTCTCGTCTCGCAGAAGACAGCAGCCGTAACGGACCTGCTACCTTCACCCACCTCCTCCCTGCTTCTCGACAATTGCCCAATTGGCCACCGCCTACCTCCGCCTCTTCAACACGCAGCAGCCGTAATCGGACCTGCTACCTTCACAATCCTCCTCCTCCCTGCTTCTCGACAATTGCCATAATTGGACCCGCTCGTCAACATCACGTCACGTCTCGTCTCGACAGACAGCAACCGAATGGACCTGCGCGTCATCTCGTCAACATAACGTCTCGTCTCGACAGAAGGCAGCAGCCGTAATCGAACCTGCTCGTCAACATCACGTCTCGTCGCGACAGAAGACAGCAGCCCTAATCGGGCCTGCTCGTCAACATCACGTCTCGACCTCGACAGACAGCAGCCTAATCGGCCTGCCGTAACATCACCTCTCGTCTCCACAGAAGACAGCAGCCGTAATCGGACCTGCACGTCAACATCACGTCTCGTCTCGACCGAAGACAGCAGCCGTATCGGACCTGCTTGTCTACATCACGTCTCGACCTCGACAGACAGCAGCCGTAACGACCTGCCGTAACATCACGTCTCGCCTCGACAGAAGACAGCAGACGTAATCGGCCTGCTCGACAACATCACGTCTCGTCTCGACAGAAGACAGCAGCCGTAATAGGACCTGATTGCAACATCACGTCCGACCTCGACAGACAGCAGCGAACGACCTGCCGTTACATCACTTCGCGTCTCGACAGACAGCAGCCGTAATAGACCTGCCGTAACATCACTCTCGTCTCGACAGAAACAGCAGCCGTAATCGGACCTGCTTGTCAACATCACGTCTCGACCTCGACAGACAGCAGCCGTAATCGGGCCTGCTCGTCAACATCATGTCTCGTCTCGACAGAAGACAGCAGCCGTAATCGGACCTGCTTGTCAACACCACGTCTCGACCTCGACAGACAGCAGCCGTAATCGGCCTGCCGTTAACATCACGTCTCGCCTCGACAGAAGACAGCAGCCGTAATCGAACCGCCCGTAACACCACGCCTCGCCTCGACAGAAGACAGCAGACGTAATCGGCCTGCCGTCAACATCACGTCTCGACCTCGACGACAGCAGCCGTAATCGGGCCTCTCGTCTCGACAGACAGCGGCCGTAATCGACCTGCCGCACATCACGTCTCGTCTCACAGACAGCAGCCGTATCGGACCGGCATGTTAATCAGTCTCGACCGACAGGACAGCAGCCGAACGAACCTGCCCGTGTAAATCACGTTCGTCTCGACAGAAACAGCAGCCGTAATCGAACCAGTCGTAACATCACGTCTCTTCTCGACAGAAGACAGCACCCGTAATCGGCCTGCTCGTCAACACCACGTCTCGCCTCTCCAACACGCAGCAGCCGTAATCGGACCTGCTCGTCAACATCACGTCTCGTCTCGACAGACAGCAGCCGTAGTCGGACCTGCATGTCTACATCACGTCTCGACCTCGACAGACAGCAGCCGTAATCGAACCTGCCCGTTAACATCACGTCTCGTCTCGACAGAAGACAGCAGCCGTAATCGAACCTGCTCGTCAACATCACGTCTCGTCTCGACAGAAGACAGCAGCCGTAATCGGACCTGATTGTCAACATCACGTCTCGACCTCGACAGACAGCAGCCGTAATCGAACCTGCCGTAACATCACTTCTCGTCTCGACAGACAGCAGCCGTAATCGGACCTGCTCGTCAACATCACGTCTCGTCTCGACAGAAGACAGCAGCCGTAATCGGGCCTGCTCGTCAACATCACGTCTCGTCTCGACAGACAGCACGTCAACATCATGTCTCGTCTCGACAGAAGACAGCGGCCGTAATCGGACCTGCTTAACATCACGTCTCGACCTCGACAGACAGAGCCGTAATCGGACCTGCTCGTCAACATCACGTCTCGTCTCGACAGAAGACAGCGGCCGTAATCGGCCGTAACATCACGTCTCGTCTCGACAGAAGACAGCAGCCGCAGTCGGACCTGCTTGTCAACAGAAGACAGCACCCGTAATCGGACCAGCCGTCGAACCTGCCCGTTAACATCACGTCTCGTCTCGACAGAAGACAGCAGCCGTAATCGAACCTGCTCGTCAACATCACGTCTCGTCTCGACAGAAGACAGCAGCCGTAATCGGACCTGCTTGTCAACATCACGTCTCGACCTCGACAGACAGCAGCCGTAATCGAACCTGCCCGTTAACATCACTTCTCGTCTCGACAGACAGCAGCCGTAATCGGACCTGCTCGTCAACATCACGTCTCGTCTCGACAGAAGACAGCAGCCGTAATCGGGCCTGCTCGTCAACATCACGTCTCGTCTCGACAGAAGACCAGAAGACAGCAGCCGTAACGTCTCGTCTCGACAGAAGACAGCAGCCGTAATCGGACCTGCTCGTCAACATCACGTCTCGTCTCGACAGAAAACAGCAGCCGTAATCGGACCTGCTTGTCAACATCACGTCTCGACCTCGACAGACAGCAGCCGTAATCGGGCCTGCTCGTCAACATCATGTCTCGTCTCGACAGAAGACAGCAGCCGTAATCGGACCTGCTCGTCAACATCACGTCTCGACCTCGACAGACAGCAGCCGTAGTCGGACCTGCATGTCTACATCACGTCTCGTCTCGACAGAAGCCGTAATCGGACCTGCTTGTCAACATCACGTCTCGACCTCGACAGAGAGTAGCCGTAATCGGGCCTGCTCGTCAACATCACGTCTCGTCTCGACAGAAGACAGCAGCCGTAATCGGACCTGCTCGTCAACATCACGTCTCGTCTCGACAGACAGCAGCCGTAGTCGGACCTGCATGTCTACATCACGTCTCGTCTCGACAGAAGACAGCAGCCGTAATCGGACCTGCTCGTCAACATCACGTCTCGTCTCGACAGACAGCAGCCGTAGTCGGACCTGCTCGTCAACATCACGTCTCGTCTCGACAGAAGACAGCAGCCGTAATCGGACCTGCTCGTCAACATCACGTCTCGACCTCGACAGACAGCAGCCGTAGTCGGACCTGCATGTCTACATACTCGACAGCAACCACACTGCACTGAATATATGACAATATAAGCAGAACATACCATAATTCCTAGCTAGTAAAAATTATAAATACACAAACAGGTCTTCAAAAACCATCAAATTCAAAAATTTGACAAATATTTCTTGAAAACTTACAACGGAAAATTAAAAAAAAATCAATAAATTCACCTCTCAGGTTCTCTCCTAGCTTCGTGCAGTGCTTGACTCTAATTGTGGCATTTGGGTGGCTCTCCACGTAGCTTTGTCTCTTTCGAACCCATACATTCACAGTACTGTCCAGCTCGGGCATTCCAAATTAAGCATAGGTTTTATAATTAATTTCTTTGGAAACAAAACTGCAAAGGCATCACATCAATCAATAACTAAAATAGTAACTATAAACCATGAACATACACAACCTATACACTACAATAACATCGCGCACAAAACAAAAACAAGGCATATTTAGAGTCACCTAAGGTTCAAGATAAATACGGTGGAGCGGTCGATAAACCGTTAAATTCAAACATTTCACAAATATTTTCATGAGAACTTTATTAAATTAGAGATGAGCATCAGGTATTCTTGAGTATCTCAGGGAGACGGACTTACAAAGTACAAACATGGACAAGTGAAAATATAATGAGATAATAAGTGAATAAACAGTACCAAACAGGGTCGATTAAAACAAAACAAAATCGTAAGCAAACTATATATACGCACCACCAAAACCCTACTATGTATAGATCAATCTAAAATAATAATAATAAATTACATTTTCAAACCCTCACGTTCTCACCCTCACATTATTTATATATATATATACATAATTATATATCAGAAAATATCGCACAAAGGGAAAACACGTTATCTACGCTTTTACAAAGCGGTAGGGCACGTGGTTCGTGGCGGTCTTTATGTGTCGGATGCGCACAACGGCACGTTAAGTCTTTAATTATGTGCATTACAACCCAAGTGCCTCACCGCTCACCGCATTAAATTCAACCTCATATTTTCTCACACTCTCAGACAATACCTCGAAAGCAACCAATACTATTAAGCAAGATCATCAAATGAAAGATGAGCATCAAACAAATATAAAGACCACAGATCACCAAAAAGGACTTGTGGAGCTCCCTAATTACTGTAGGTTAAGTGAAAGATAACAAAGCTTCCAAACCTCCAGACCGCAACAATACAAAACTCATTTAAACAGCTCCCTTCCGATAGCAGAACTAAACTTCGGTAACGTGGGCAGCGTCGGTAAAATAGCAGTGGTGGTGTTGGTTGTCTGAAATCGCTCAATAAATCATAAATACAGAGGACGGAAAAGTACAAAGTATTCCTCTCGCTAGCTCTGTTGAACTTGAATCTGCTAGTGTTCCAAAGTAAAGTATCGTAAGTGACTTTCTCCGAAGCGAAATAACTAAAAATAGCCAAAAGGTAATACGAAAGTCAACGAACAAGAATACGCATAACGCAACGCAGAAAGCAATACAAACGTCGACTTTCGCTTTATACCACTTACCACTAGAATAAGATGCTGGTATCAGCCAGGTACAGTACAGTAACTAAGTGTGCATCTACACCTACACACCCAACATGACGTCATGACCGAATAATTCAAAACATCAATAATAAGAGTAACATACCACTCTAGTCGCAGATTCATGCCGTGGGGTCGGAGTGGGAGCTCGGTGTTCTCCCTTACTAGTCTCATTTTCGTTTCCTTCACTACACGCAACGGTAGACGCGGAAAAGAGCTCCGACCCTGCCGCGCTCACCATTTTCGGCTTCTCCGGTAGCGTTAGGCAAGACTTCTAAATATGGTAAGGTACAAAAAGGCAGTTCAGTTACATCTAAATATAAAAGGAATAGAGGCCCAGCCCAGAGACCATACGGAATAGGGACCGCACCACTCAATAATTTTTATACAAAAAAAAGGCGAAATACCGGCCGATTTTTGAAACGCATCTCAAGTACTTGCATTCCTATGCATTCAACGTGGGATCTAATATCTAATTGGGTTCTAGTTTTTATTCTAATTTGCTCATTTTATAAGCTGCATAAGAAAGCAGGTGTACGCAATGTGTTTCAAAAACCGGCTGGTATTTCGCTTTAACTATTGAACACTCACCATTGCACTTGATAATGTCGTTGGCACATTCACGGCGCTCACGATTCTAAAAATACACATATAGAATAGAACTCGCTATGTTTCAAGAAAATATTAAAATGAGATAAACAATGATATGATAGATAGTATATTACGACAGCTCGAATACTTCACTTCTGAACATTGATAAAATAAATCGTATCTACGTCCCATGTCCGTCGGTGAAGCTTAGTAAATCGTCAAATGCACAACACCGCAATAAGCTAGTCCTCTTTTTTTTCTAACATGCCGCGCCGCAAAGAAGACTAACTGTGTACAAACAAATATACGCTATAAATATACGAATTTTTATTATCTACTATTATATTATATAATACCAGCCGTTCGAAGAGCCCTACGGGCTCTTCTCCGACTGGAGGAATCGGCCTTCGGCCGATTGTTTCCCTATTTAAAAAAAGGATTGCTACAATTTAAAAAGTTAACTCTCGTCTCTTTGTCCTCCCACACATTAACACGTCTCTGATTGTGGAAACGTATAATAATCAGTTTGGATCACCACTCGACTAATGTTACCATGCAAATTTGCTACTGAAGGTGCTGTATGTAGGGCAGAGGATTATCCTTGTGATAAGCTAGCATAGCTCACTAGATAGAGCGTTGGACTGTGAAGCGAGAGATTCTGTGCTGCTGTGGGTTCGAATCCCGCCAACGGCAAAGATTTTGTATGTTCTCATTCGATTGTGAATAGAAAATTTTCTTTATGAAAGGATTTCGTTGCGTGCATACAAACAAAAGACCAAGTAAACTCTTCTCCTTTATATAATAAGATAACTAAAAAGTCACCAAATCGCCGACGATAATAATATAGTTCAAGGAACAAACCTAAATCCCTTGAAATCCAAGTATGAAAAAAGAAGTGCGTATGTGACAATTTCATGCTTGAAGTGGGAAAAAGGAATATTCACAGAACAACATGAAAACTATTTTTAAAAAAAAAATTCAACTCACGGCTGCTGTGGCTGTCCCACATTCCTAGGAAAGTTCTCCTCATCACTATCGGTATCAAAATCGGGTTGCTTAAAGCGTGAAACCACCAATTCGTCGTCTGCAATCAAATGGAAATTGGAAATTGGAAAATAGAAATTTCGAAAAACATACTCATACAAACTGAAAATCCAAAAAACCTTCGTTGAGTCTTATTTAAGAAACCATAAAGTCAAAAATGAATATAGGGTGAATGTTGAATGATGCAATGGAAGATAGCTACTAAAACTGGTGTAAGATGAATAAATAAATGTAAATAGAAACCGTGGAGTCTGGAGTCAAAAATTACTATTGAGTGTCGAGTGAATGGATAAAACACGGGGCAAAGATCCCGATACCCGACTAAAATTAAAAACAAAGCGTACAAAGAAATACTTTAAAATAACTCACCACCAGGCGAGTGCTCGAACATTGACCCGTCCAGAGAACCCGAGTTCACCACTCGCGCTGAACACACATAGTCAGGGCGCGTTCGGTATGCTCTTTCCGAAAGGTTCTCATGCAAATTCATCGTTCGGGATGGACATTTTGGAAACGTTCAAATGCTTGGAATTTGGAATAAGCAAAAAATACAGTATGAATTTGCATGTGAAAAGTACAAATTAACATGGTTTGCTTACTAATTCATACTGTATTTTTTGCTTTCTCCTAGCATTAGAACGTTTCCAAAGTGTCCATACGATGAAAACCTTTCGGAAAGAGCATCCCGAACGCGCCCTCAGTTCAAAAAAAATCATGGTACATAAATAACACAGTCAGTTACGGCACAAAACGAACGCAACGGTGAGGCTGCAGCAGCTACCCGAAATTGGCATATTTTAACCATTTTCACGTCATTTATCATTATTAAATTATTATTTATTTTGTTCGAACGTAGGTAAATGGCAACGAAAAAAAGTAACAAGAAAAAAACATTTACCTGCTCGCAGAACTTCCGAATGGCTCACCGCGTTAGCCCTAAACAATAAAAAAAATTGGAACACATAACATACATAATTAAAACGAAATACCGGCTGGTTTCCGAAACGCATCGTACACAACTGCATAATTACGTATTTATGCTAATTTGCTCGATTTTGCTCGATTTTTTATTGTATTTTATGTTCATTAGTTCATTTGTATAAATACATAAAAAATCGACCCCCACTTAGCATAAATACATAAGAATTCAGTTGTCCGCGATGCGTTTCAAAAGCCGGCCGGTATTTCGCTTTAACTTTGCTCACCTGTACCTTATTCTAGCATTCACGGTCTTACCACTATACCACTATAACATGACACGCAATTGAAGCTTCGCAGCGCAGAATAACAAAAACAAACTCATATTTTGTTTTTGACAATAAGGGCGCGTTTAAGATAGCCGAAAGAAAGAAAAATATCCATTTTCGGCCGTTCAGGATGGGCGAAAAGAAAACTTTTGAAAGACAATGCAAAAACAAGAGACGCAGAAAAAACCCGAACAAAATTACTGTATTTTTTCATTTTCCCTTAGTATTAAAAATAAAAATTACTGTATTTTTTTTTTTCATTTTCCCTTAGTATTAAAAATTTTCTTTTCGGCCAACCTGAACGGCCGAAAACGCATTTTTTTCTTTCTTTCAGCCATCTTAACCGCGCCCTAATATTTTTCTATTTTTCATTTTCTTTTACTTTTCCGCACGCATGTATAGTACATACATTTTGTAGACATTCTAGTATACCCTACCAGAGACACAGCGCATCAACTATTTATGACAGCATTAGAGAAATGTAAAGAACACTAAGTAGACCAGTTACCAGAGGCATCCGATAAACCTTTATAAAGTAACAAATAAATAAACTTACGTGTTTACTTGTGGTACTTCCGGGGCTTTCACTTCAATGAGCGATACATTGTTCATCTGAGAGGCTTTCGAGAATACGGGCAACAAAGGGACAGCAGGTAGAGAGCACAAGGAGTTACTAAAAAAATGGGTTGTTAGGGCGCGGTCGGGATTGATTTTCCGAAAGGAAAACATGCAAACTCATCGTTCGGGATGGAATTTCGGAAACGTTCTAATGCTTGGAGAATACAAAAAAATACATTATTTTTTCGCCCTTAATGTTTGCTCAATGAACATCAACGACTGTCCCCATTCGCAATGCTGATTTTTTTTTCCCTTGAATCGATACCGTGCGGTGTATTAAAATAATACATAAAAAAATACCTTTCGTATGGTTGATTTGTCGAAGCCAGGGGAGCCGTGGCTTTGGTAGTAGAGTCGTGTACAGTCGTAGAAGTATCCTCGGTGACGCAAACATCACGGCCAAAGGGTTCGAGTGCGGGCAACTCAACAGCAAACGATGCCTTTAACCACTCGTCGTCGCCACGCTTCAGACTCAGTCGGACATCTGAAGCATTAAGGAAATGAACTGAATTGGTGGCTAAAAAAAACCCAAGTCACCAACCAAATTCACCCATCAATTTCCGCGGGGAAATACAGAAATACTCCCCGCAGCGAGAAAATAGCGTTCGAATTTGAGAGTCGCAGGGGAAAAGGCAGCACTCACCCCTCGGGAAATTGAGTGGGTGTGGTGAATATGACATCAGAACACTACTGTGAATTCCCATTCACAAGCGATCACCGATCGTGAGCAGGGTATAATTTCCATGCGTAATTTCGGAGATGGGCGCTTAGTTGAGAGTCGAACCGTAAAATACCACTGATACGTTTCACCCAAATCTATATATTTGCATTTGCCTCCGGAGATGGTCAAAGCCAATCCGGAGATGGTTGATGCGTAATTTTGCGCATAGATTTATAGCCTGATCGTGAGAAGACAATACGCAAATGTTCGATATTCCATTTTCAAGTAATGGCCAATGAACTATACTATACACTTAGAAACAGTAGCAAGGGTCAATACTATCTTGCTAAAATCAAACTCAAAGTCTCATTTACCTGCATAAGTCTTGTCGATCTCTGCAATCTTGTGCAGCGCGGCTACCAGATTATTAGCTCGATTCCTCTTTGCACGTTTTAGGTTAAGCTCGGCTTTAAGCACATCTTCAGTATGGGTTTGCAACGAGAACAGAATGGCCGTTACACCCTCAGCCAATTGAGAATCCAACTGCGCGAGTTGTCGGAATTTAGCTCCAACTAATTCGTCCTCCATTCCGCTTACCTAAAAGACCTTATTTTTTTATCTGGTATATTAACCATGACTATTCCACTTGGCTGGTTTATACACCTACTCGATTTACCCGAACAATTTATGTGTGTCTTTTATGGATTGCTTCTGGGCGAACACACTTCCACTGAAATGCCTATGCCAGTTAAACCCATTGTGTAGCAAATTGGATCGAACAGTCAATTCACTTTCACACGTGTCACAGTTATAAATGCAAGTATTGCGCCTAGGTCGTTCGGTGAATTTAGCCACTCACTGACGTAACCCTGGGTCTGTACACGCTTATGTGTGTTAGTGACGATAGTGTCCAGCTGCCGGTGCTCGGCTAACTACCTTTGTTCGATGCCCCAGCATTTCCGCTTACCTTTACACATGTACCTTATGTCCCTTTTTACCGTTTTTCTATCTTAACAGTATTTATTGTCTTAATTATGTATGTTTGTGCGCATCTTTGTGGTGTAATAAATTATTATTATTATATTATTTTTAGGAGACGTTCCAGTTCCAGTAATCGAATTGAGCGACGACTAAATTTTAAAGCGGTACGGCACAATGGTCCGCGGTTTTGTATAAATATACGCAAATTGCTTACCCGACGAAACATTTTCGGCGCAGAACGAAGCACAATAGAATACATGAATAGAATACATGAGAAGTTTAAGTTGTCACCATACGCTTCAAAACTGTATTATAACATGGAACGCTCGCTTTAAGGCCACTTACTTTAAATGGCCTGCTCATGAATCTACCATAAAACATTGAACGCTTTTGTTTTTCTATACAAAACCCCACCAGCAACGGCTTATCGGCAGAACACTTTCGTATTAGATGCGACATCAATGCAGAGGTCATTGCGTCTATATCCTCTTGACCAGACATCTAAATAAACAAACATTTGACAACAAGTGAATATATCTCTACTAAAAAGAGCTTACAATAAGAAGAACGCTAATAAAATTTTAGAATAGCGCCTACAAGAAGCAACAAGGAGGAAATAGCGTCAAAGGATTAAATTAAAACAACGGCATACTAAGTTATCGATCTTATCCGTATGAATCCTAATAAACAGCAAACAGAATAACAAATATTCACGCAGTTGCAAACATTAATAAAAGTTAATGTTACAAAATCATACCAACCGAGCGCGAGCAGTAGGCCAAGTTGGAAAAATGGCAAAAATTCGGAATGAAAATTCAAAAAGCTTTCAGGAGGCGTGGCCAATAACCGCGCGTTTGTGATGGTTTTGGACGCATATTTTATAAAGTCACTCGTAAGTCTACTGTATGCTAAATCAATGTTTTACTCCATTTTGTGAAGTTCTTTGCCTTATATTATCAATATGTTACAGTAGTTATCCATATAAATCCAGATGAAAATGTCAAGTTCACGGTACCCACAGGCCACGGCCACAGCCCCTGTCCCTGTGTGAAAATAGTTCCCTTCCGCTCTGTTTCCCCACATATGCGTTTCCCATACATAGTGTATGCGCGGGAGTATTGACCCTGTGACTCCGCCCCGAGTAAGCGCGGGAGATTTTATCAAAGCTGAGACTCCGCCTCCCTTTTGCGACTTATATAACCCCTTGCTAGAGCTCCGCTCGTCCATTTATTAATTTAGTGGTACGTCTTGCTGTGATGTTTGCTTGACAAATTCGCACTATCTGAATGCGCACCAAGGCCCTTGCTAAGACTCTGCCCATTGCAATTCTTATGTTGATCGATATCCTAGACCACAAGATATAGTCCTAATTTATTTACTTCGTGCCTTTAGTTGCATCGGTGCAACTAAGCAGTGATAGTTCAAAATGATGTTTCAGGAGTAGTTAAATTGCAACACTTTGATTTATTTAGTGCTTTTTCTGGCTTTTTTGTAGAACCTTTATTTTCTACTCCCTATGCGGTTTTCATACCCTTAGCTCTGTAAACGCAGATGCTGTTTCCATACATTGTGTTCTCAATATTGGCGTTCACCCGCGCCAATATTGTTCTAATAATATAAAATGCGTGTACGTTAGATTGTGAAATACACGCGTTAGCCACCACCGTTTATTCCCGGTGCACAACAATAATGACAAGCAACATGTGTTACGGGTGGAGATCCTGTTTACAAACTAATTAACAAACATCCTGATCCTAAACAACAACTATTACGAAATAATATTAATTTCTGTCTGCATCTGCAGAACCAGGATCTCCTACACTTACAGTGTGGTGCGCCCGCGGGAGGTTTGACCCGCCCCGACAATGAGGCTTCTCCCCCTTTTTGTCTCTCATCATTATCGGTCCCTTTATAAAACCACATGTTACGATGTTCATGTATTGTTTCTTGGATTCCTTCGTTCTAGATTGGATTAATATTCTCATATAAGCTACTTGTTTTCTATCTATTCTGTTTATTATTGTATTGTTAGGACTTAATGTTGTGAACTGTGAACTGTCAAGTTTTTTTCCTTGCTATCGATCACCTGAACCTGAAGGCGGCTCAAGAAAAATTCGGAACATCTCAGTGGTTGTCAAATATTTTGCATTTATCGTCATTTCGTACAATACCGTAGTTTTCCTTTAGCGAAAATTAAATTCCGCGTGTATTTTTGGTTTGTCGCATGCACATTGCACTTTGCAATGCGTTGGTAATTACTGTTATTCGTGCAATGTAGGCAGAACCCTACAGTAAGCAAACACAATTTTAGTTTATACTTCGGCGAATTCTAACACAGAAGCAACGATGGAAGATTAAATAATAAGAAATAAAAACTGAATATATATGGATAGATGCAACATAGTGCCATATGTACATTAAAACAAGAAAAAAGTGATATTTTAATATGAGAACAATCTTATTATATAAAGTTGGGAGCTTTGTTTGTTTGATTGATTGTATGTTTGGATGATGTGCGTTACGCTCATGAAGTAGGATTGGTTCAGTAGTTCATGTTCCCATGCACTGAGCCATCTCACATCCCGAGCGCCCCCCTCACAATAGTCCAAAAAAGGCTGCATATACGGAATGTGTGTGGTGTATCGTTCGGGCGCGGTGGCGCGCAGCTCATTTTAGGAAACAACGAACACTCACAACTCAAAGAACTACCAAATCACAATCCTTGACAACTTTTTATGAAATACTTTTTTGTAATCACTTCGTAGTCTAATTTTTCATTTACTCATTTTACAAAGATTTAGTCGACATATTTTGCAACAAAGCATTGAGTAATTCTCTGCACATTTCCCTTATTTCCCATGAAACGAGCGTCCACATGAGCGATGTTTCGGTCGAACGAAAGAACATTCAACAGAATTTCTTAATTTCGGGTAGTCTTTGCTATATTATGGATAATACACGGTATCACCTGTAACGTTCTACGACATTCTTTAGTTTAATACAGTTAAGGAAAACATCTGTGAGAATTTTTTTTAGGATTTGGATTTTTTTCTGCTTTATAGAGTCCAGCAAGTTGCAGACAATTAGGAAATATTGTCAACAGAATCTAAGTTCTAACCCGTGTTTAATATTGGTATGGGTTTCAAAAAGAAAAATGAAGACTGTAGACTGCATAGGAATGTTTCCTCCTAACTTATATAGCCCAGCGAAACATTGCGGCGTAGCAGCCACGCGATATTAAGCTGCTTTTAGGCTTTGGCAATTTTTTCGATGTCCTAGAGTAGAGCAAGTTGCAGGCAATTTAGGAGGAAAACAGTCAACAGAAACTAATAAGTTCACTGGGGAAACTCCGCGGCTGCGCGGCGCGCCTGTGGCGCAAAAATGTTGCGCGGCGGTCACACGGCGGTATCGCGGCGCAAATAGTCACAATCCCGAAAAGTGATCCGCGGCTGGTGCGCCCCAGGTGCGCCGTGAGGCCGCCAGATGTTAGTTATTAAAATGCACGGAAAGTACCGTACGCAGAAAGTCAACACCACACCCAACACTGCACCACAAACCGTATTTACACAAATTTAGCGAAAGTTTTGTGATTTTTTTCCTTTTTTTATTGTTTCTGAAAAAAAAGATATTTGTTATGAATTTTTGTTGTATTATTCCATTACTCGACATTTCAAAGTTAGAGCCCGTTTGTTTTAGCACATTGAATGGGTAAATTCTAAAACATTTGTTTATATCCCTAGCATACAAGGAAATAGTAGGATTGTGCTTTTTAGAAAAAATATAGTACCATCAGTGAAGTATATACGCAGTTGTTGCTAGATATTTTTATCAAAATATGTTGTCCTTTGAAGTCTTAACGATGTTTCTTTTGTTTCCTTTGCTTTTCAGATTTCAAGTTGCGACTTGCGATTATTGACGTGCCTGATTGAATTTTCGACTCTTACGAGTCCAGTTCAAGGCAGCTCTTTGACTACTAAAAACGAGGGATGATTATTGACGTGAGTTCTTTCTTTATCACTGGCTTGTGTTCTCAAGTTTTCATATTTTCATTCCTCTTATTCTTAGGCGAGAAGGCAATGAGCGCAGGGAATGTGTTGGCGCGACTCGAGCAATCCAGGCCTCCGTGTTTGCTGGATTCTTAGAAATGCCACGAACACCGGGTATGTTTTTTTTAATGGTTAGATTTACATGGTGCGAAGTGCGTTACTTTGGAATAAGGTAAATTCAACGTGGTTGTTTCTTTAAAGTACCTAAGTCAGGCTCTTCCATGGTCATTTTATTACCGAATTTGTGTACGACGTCTGTGCAGAACATTGGTCAATAATTGCGCATCCATTGCATATATGGGCGTACAAGTAGATCTTGTTGGATAACTTCAGGTGTGCAAATGCGTTCTACGCTATTACGGACGGGAATCATATTTAAAAATAAGGGGTTAGCGGAATGAACTGCCGCTTAATTCGCGATACTCTTAGTACCCAAGAAAAGTCGATATTTGAGAGTAGAGTAGCAGTGGTACTGCCACTTTGTTGGTTTTTAGAGAGAAAAATACTTTTTTTACAGTTTGCACACGCGTAAAGTGAAAGTCTGTGTGAGGGTTGACAGTGGGTGGACCGTGCCTACACTGGAAGCATAGTCGTCGAGATTGCAGTGTATTTAAGAGGTTCGTTTTGACAATTTTGTTACTTTTGCAGGCTCGTTTTGCTAATTTTGTTACTTTTTGTTGCGTATTTTTAGAATACACACAAAGTATGAATACTGCTTTCAGATCTTTTCACGCGATGTGCTTGTCGTTGTCTGTCTGTGCTCGCTACTCCGGGCTAGTGTTTACTTCTGGATCGCTTATGTGTATGGACTTTTCTTATTGGTCATATCTTTTCCTAACTTAAATCTGTAGGCGGAGTGATGTTCTGTTCTGTCTTTCATTTGTGTTTCGTTCGCGACTATCATTTTTCCTTTTAAGGTTTATGACGCTCACTGTCTTCCGAGGACACTCGCGCTGTAATTTACTGTTCAAGAATAAGCCATTACCCTACAATGCATGTGAGTTTTATTTTTGTTATTTAAAACATTACGATTCCGAGATTACGTTGTGCTCCTCCTATGCTGCGTTCAATAATACTAATTCACCGTTTCATTTTCCAGTCAAATTTGTAATGTTTTCAGGTCAATCCTTCATGCACTACGCAGCCGGTTGGACAATTTTCTTCATTTCCAATGAGCCCCTTTTGAAAGAAGAAATGTCAATTGGAACCATCACCACCCGATCTTAAACCATTCGGTTGGTATATACATTTGTGTATTTATATTTTTAGTTTACTCATTATGTGCTGCCTATTAGAGGATCGCAATCACTACAAAATCATCATTTGCTTCGAGTTTACTTGAATTAGTAAAGAATAAAGAAAATACTTTACCGAAACCGAATAGTTTTAATTCCATCTCAGAGTGAACAGTGAACAAGTAGAAAAGTAGTTTACCAACTTACCGCGGGATTATGAAACGTAAGTGATATTCCTGCAGACCCTGCAATATATGTAAAAAAGTATATGCAGATTTTATTTGCATACTCCCGATCGGGAAGCAGCTGTATGAACACGTTTGTAGAACTACTTTTCTATTGTTCACTCCCTGAGTTGGAATTCAAATAATTCGGTTTGGTAAAGTATTTTCTCCATTCTTTACTAAATACAAATCAACACGAAGAAAAA
The DNA here is from genome assembly GCA_036852015.1 of Pelodera strongyloides. Classification (NCBI taxonomy): domain Eukaryota; kingdom Metazoa; phylum Nematoda; class Chromadorea; order Rhabditida; family Rhabditidae; genus Pelodera; species Pelodera strongyloides. Next base: position 6,850 of record JAANDG010000725.1, on the reverse strand, counting down.
CGATGATTTTGCAGTGAATGCGATCCTTTAAAGGAAAATACCGGCCGGTTTTTGAATCTAGTACACCATCATTCTTATGATGATTATGTAAAGAGCATAAAGTAGAACAAAAATCGAGCTAAATGAATAATGATCCAGTTGTTCAAAAACCGGCCGGTTTTTGAATCTAGTATTTTATCAATTTTTATTTAATTACATTTCTTATTACTTTCGCTTCTTCACTTTAACGTTTGCAGGCAAATTTTATATTTAAAGTGTTGAAACATTCGCTTGAAACGTATTTTGGTGGACCGGTGTTCTTAATTGGATAATAATAATACTTTCCCTCACCTATTTTGTAGATTGTAGAATATTAGGTCTTCGTAGTAGGAGATTAAATATTGGCTTGAAAAAATAAAATGAAGTCCCGACCATAACTTTTTAGTCGTAGTTCTTATTAATAGTCCTTTGTCGTTTCTATTTGTTGATCGCTTGACAACTGATTGTATTCAGTGTATGCTTATTTAATACCTTACAACCATAATTTAATTATCGTAACGATTTTTATTTTGATTTTGCCGCTGAATTTAACTTTTTCCAGTGTTGTTTATGCTATTGTACTTGAATAAATATGTTTTTTGTGTTGTTGTCGTTTGCTCTGATGTATTGTACAGTAGAGGATGGTAAGGTGGTAGTACGGGGTACGGTATGCCGGTTCATGCCCATTTCGCGCATCGCCGCGCAACCTCGCGCCATCGCCGCGCAACCCCGCGCCATCGCCGCGGACCACAGGCGGAATCGCCGCGCGCCTGTGGCGCAAAGTGGATCCGCCGCCCCGCTGTGGCGGAGCCTCTTTTTACGCGCGGCGATGGCGCCAATGTTGCGCGGCGATGGCGCGAAGTTTCACGTTGTTCTCTCCCCGTGTTTGTTATCGGTGTAGGTTCCAAAAGGAAAAATAACAAAACGGAAACCATTTCTTTTGGGCATGTTGCTTCTAACTTATATAGCCCAGCGAAACATTTCGACGTATCAGCCAGGCACTTATTCCTTTTTTTATGATTTGGAATTTTTTCGATATTACTACAGAGTCCAGCAAGTTGCAGACAATTTAGGAGGAATATGGTCAACAGAAACTAATAAGTTCTCACCCATGGGTTTCAAAAGGAAAAGTGAGAGACAGGAGGCACTTTGCATAGAAATGTTTCCTCCAAACTTATATAGCCTAGCGAAACATTGCGGCGTATCAGCCACGCGATATTAATAAGCTGCTTTTAGGCTTTGGCAATTTTTTCGATATCCTATAGTAGAGCAAGTAGCACACAATTTAGGAGGTATACAGTCAACCGAAACTAAATTCTATCCCCGTGTTTGATGTCAGTGTAGGTTCCAAAAGGAAAAATAACAAAACTGAAACCACTTCCTTTGTGTAAATGTTTGCTTCTAACTTATATAGCCCAGCGAACTATTACTGCGTATCAGCAACGCGCTTATTCCTTTTTTTAGGATTTGGAATTTTTTCGATATTATAGAGTCCAGCAAGTTGCAGACAATTTAGGAGGAATATAGTCAACGACCTAAAATGGGCAAACCTATCCCCAGGAAACTATTCTTGCCAGAAAGAGTTGCTTCTACTTATAGATATAGAGCCCAGTGAAACATAGCGACAGCGAATATTGGAAAGACGCCTCAGGCGGCGGAAGCCGACTGGTATGGTAACTAATAATCATAGGATAATTTGTAGGTTTTCTGCATATGTACTGTTCATACTGTAGGTACAACTCAGTTTTCTTTTCTCAAAAATTCATTAAAAAATCGAATACTTGTATGAGATTGAATTGAGAATGATAATGTGAGGAACTTCCAATACAAAATGTGTGAACTTACAAAAAAATTGATACTAGTTTTCCATTTTCTCAAAACTTCACTATGTTTCAAATATTGAACGATGCTACTATGCCATTTATTGGTAGTCTTTATCCATCTTTCTTCCACTTGCACTTTCATTTAGATTTTTTCATTTAGAACTCCATGGGACAATAAAAACCCGATATGTGCCAGCCAAAGTCCCTCAAATAATTCAGGACATTGTTTTTTTCGTGGGGTTTCCAGTTCCCTGTGTGCAGCTCTCAGATACAAGCCATTGATTCCATTGCGTTTCTCAAAGGTTCTATGTTTGTGCTACATTTATTTTAAAATTCAAATGATTGTGCAAACAATAATCGATGGCGTATGGCACGTCAACGGATCAACACCTGACCCTATCAGCCTGCCTGTGCGACCTTTCTGCCTGCGGCAATCATACCATGGTGCGGGGGGGGCATACCAATCCCCACCATTTGTACGCGACTCCTAACTAAGCCTATGCTAGGTCTGATAAAGCAATTGCTTTATCAGAACTAGCATAGTTGTAAGTAATTGCTCATTCCTTTTTATTGATTAAATAATCTAAATAAACCTCGAGAGACTGATCAACCTGTTTTTGAGACTTTATAAGACTAATCCTAATTGTAAGTTATTGCTCATTCCTTTTTATTGATTAGATAATCTAAATAAGCCTCCAGAGACTGACCAATCTGTTTTTGATTATTTTGTGATGGCGGATCTTCCCTTTGAGATTCATTCCAAATTGAGATGCAATTTGATGTTTTTTCAGGTAATTGCGATAAATAACGTCAAAAACGTTGTGTCTCTAACTCCGCGTCATACAGTGTGCTACTGTAACGGCATCCGAAGTCCACTTCATAACTTCATACAGTAACGGCGTCGGCGCGTCTACAGTATACAACTCGAAGCTGCTCATCCGCCTGGTGGTGAGAGGTGAGACGCTGGTTATGATAAGCCTAGTTTGCATGCTCTTCCTTTCAACGTATCTCTGTGCCTTATTATTTTTGTGTGGAAATGCTGCAAGCACAACAGTTCGGGATGAATCAACTTGATGTGTTCTCAAGTTTATTGTACTTCTTTCTTCAGTAACCACCCGTCTTCAACACTGGACAAGCATTTGGACACGTTAGGATTTAATCTGAATCCCTCTCTACGCTTCTCTCTACTAGTTGGCTTCTACGCAAAACGAAGAACTCCAAAGAGAATCGGTGAATTTTTTACACTAGTTTCTGCACTTAATCGGCTAAGTATGTTTTCGGCATGGTTCGATCATTTTTTTGTAGTTGAGTTGAGTATGGTGATAAGGCGTATTCTATGCGTTGGGAGATACCACATTAATATTTTGCAATTATGAGGCACTCTAGGGGAAATATGTATGTTAGTTGTAGTTTAGATAGGTAGAATATGGCTTTATGGTTTAGATAGTTTAGATAGGTAGAATATGGCTTTATGGTTTAGATAGTTCAGATAGGTAGAATATGGCTTTATGGTTTAGGTAGGTTAGATAGGTAGAATAAAGCAGCGTGGCACTCTAGTTAAAATATTTAGTTTAGTTTAGATATGTAGGGGGAGATGGCTGGAGCGGGGCGCCTGCCGAATACGAGTTCCACACTTCTAGTGTAGTGTGTGCTCGTCCCGCGCCAGTTTCCTGCCTAGCGCGACATGGGGTGTAGGTCTAATGTGGGAATTTTATTCACTTCATTTTTGTTACGTAATTGAGTGTGATGTCGTGATTTATTCTATGCGGAGGTACCACATATATTTTTATTATTAATCATAAAGCAGCGTGGCACTCTAGTTAAAATATTTAGTTTAGTTTAGATATGTAGGGGGAGATGGCTGGAGCGGGGCGCCTGCCGAATACGAGTTCCACACTTCTAGTGTAGTGTGTGCTCGTCCCGCGCCAGTTTCCTGCCTAGCGCGACATGGGGTGTAGGTCTATGTGGGAATTTTATTCCTTCATTTTTTGTGGCTTTTTTGTTGATGTCGTGATTATTCTTGCGGAGGTACCACATATTTTTATTATTAAATAAGCAGCGTGGCTCTCTAGTTAAAATATTTAGTGTAGTTTAGATAGGTAGGGGAAGATGTCTGGAGCGGGGCGCCTGCCGAATACGAGTTCCATACTTCTAGTGTAGTGTGTGCTCGTCCCGCGCCAGTTTCCTGCCTAGCGCGACATGGGGTGTAGGTCTAATGTGGGAATTTTATTCACTTCATTTTTGTTACGTAATTGAGTGTGATGTCGTGATTTATTCTATGCGGAGGTACCACATATATTTTTATTATTAATCATAAAGCAGCGTGGCACTCTAGTTAAAATATTTAGTTTAGTTTAGATATGTAGGGGGAGATGGCTGGAGCGGGGCGCCTGCCGAATACGAGTTCCACACTTCTAGTGTAGTGTGTGCTCGTCCCGCGCCAGTTTCCTGCCTAGCGCGACATGGGGTGTAGGTCTAATGTGGGAATTTTATTCACTTCATTTTTGTTACGTAATTGAGTGTGATGTCGTGACTTATTCATGGCGGGGTACCACATATAGTTTATTATTAATCATAAACAGCGTGGCACTCTAGTTAAAATATTTAGTTTAGTTTAGATATGTAGGGGGAGATGGCTGGAGCGGGGCGCCTGCCGAATACGAGTTCCACACTTCTAGTGTAGTGTGTGCTCGTCCCGCGCCAGTTTCCTGCCTAGCGCGACATGGGGTGTAGGTCTAATGTGGGAATTTTATTCACTTCATTTTTGTTACGTAATTGAGTGTGATGTCGTGATTTATTCTATGCGGAGGTACCACATATATTTTTATTATTAATCATAAAGCAGCGTGGCACTCTAGTTAAAATATTTAGTGTAGTTTAGATAGGTAGGGGAAGATGTCTGGAGCGGGGCGCCTGCCGAATACGAGTTCCATACTTCTAGTGTGGTGTGTCCTCGTCCCGCGCCAGTTTCCTGCCTAGCGCGACATGGGGTGTAGGTCTAATGTGGGAATTTTATTCACTTCATTTTTGTTACGTAATTGAGTGTGATGTCGTGACTTATTCTACGCGGAGGTACCACATATCTTTTTATTATTAATCATAAAGCAGCGTGGCACTCTAGTTAAAATATTTAGTTTAGTTTAGATAGGTAGGGGAAGATGGCTGGAGCGGGGCGCCTGCCGAATACGAGTTCCACACTTCTAGTGTAGTGTGTCCTCGTCCCGCGCCAGTTTCCTGCCTAGCGCGACATGGGGTGTAGGTCTAATGTGGGAATTTTATTCACTTCATTTTTGTTACGTAATTGAGTGTGATGTCGTGACTTATTCTACGCGGAGGTACCACATATCTTTTTATTATTAATCATAAAGCAGCGTGGCACTCTAGTTAAAATATTTAGTGTAGTTTAGATAGGTAGGGGAAGATGGCTGGAGCGGGGCGCCTGCCGAATACGAGTTCCACACTTCTAGTGTAGTGTGTGCTCGCCCCGCGCCAGTTTCCTGCCTAGCGCGACATGGGGTGTAGGTAGATTCTAGGTTACCCAATTTTTGAATTAGAATAATTTCCTTAGCGTTTCTGCTTGTTGTCTAATTACAGAGATGAAACTTCTCCTTATGGAATTCGGACGCAATTGCAACAGTGCCGGATCGTTTTGGAAGCCCTTTGTCGTTCTTTCTTTCTACTTCAGCAAGGTTTGCTAATTGCTTTGTATATTGCGTAATTAAATTATTACGTAATAAAAAAGCTAATTATTCATATATTAGCAAGAAAAATAGTTAATTATTCATATATTAACTAAAGGTAAAGTATTGAAATGTTATAAACGCTCACGCTCATGTCCACTCCAATTCCCTCGGGGAAATAGTCCCTGGGGACAGAAAATGGCATTCTAATGTGAGAGACGCAGAGAAAAAGACGGGGAATTGAGCGATGAATATGAACTCAGGAATGTGTGACCTCAGTGGCCGTATGCACGAACGCACTGGGAGCCTCCCAGAGGTCCCCAGTGGGAGGTCCCCGGCAAAGAGCCGTCTCCCGGTATGCACGAAACTCTGGGAGGTCCCCAGAGGCTCCCGCGGGGGCGAATTCGTACCCGGACAAAAGGACCGGGTACTCAACTATTATAACGGATTTCTTGTTGAAATATTCCATATTTTTGCTTAGTAAGCTCATTTAGGGTAGCTGGGGAAGTAAAAACAGTTAAGAAACAAAAGCTTTGTTGTCCTACGATGTGTTTACGAGGTGATAATTTTTTCTCCACATTTGATAGTATTTAAACCAATTCTTCGAAAACAACGCGATTAACACACAAAACACACTCAAGCCCCCTTAAATTTATAAGAAATACTATTAAATTCATTAGTACCGCAACATGCATAAGTAGTGTGGTTTTTATCACATAACTGCCGTTTTTCCATAAAATAACTTGAAGAGAAACACATACTATATAGACAAGAGTAAACATAGTATAATTATGGAATCTTATCTTTCCTTTCCTCCTTTTATTCCTTTTACTGAAAAAAAAAACTGAATTTTACACCAAAATCGAGTATAAATTAATAAAATTTGAAATTTCGCGCCTAAAATCCAAAAGTGCGTCAGCCTCCCGCACCCGGAGTTTCGTGCATACCGGGGACCATATACCGGGTGGGGACGGCTCTAGCGGGTGCCTCCCGGCCGGGAGGTCCCCGGTCGTTCGTGCATACGGCCACACAGCTGATGCTTTCGATTCCTAGCACTATGAACGCACAAACAATCGCACAAACAAAGGAACTCGAACTAAGGAACATCTCTCCCGTACTTCCCCCTACTCAGGAGACTGAGAACTCAAACTTTGCTCTCAAGGTTTGTTTCAATAATTGATCTGAAGTGTTTGAATGTCAACTAGCTGCTATGCAAATGACAAATATTAGAATAAAAAACTTAGCTCAATGTGCCCCCACTTTGCACAAATACAAAGGTTGTATAGGTATAGAAACAGATACTTAAAATGCGTTACCAAAACCGGATGT
>JAANDG010000724.1:0-66096 GCA_036852015.1 Pelodera strongyloides | reverse complement strand
TCTCTCTCTCTCTTCTCTCTTTCTCTGTCTTAAGAGAGGCTGATAGAAGCGTCCTACTTCCCAAAAGGGCGTTTACAAGTGTGGACTTCTTCATTCAATTAATGAGAATTGGGCGCTACTCCTTCATTGGCTCAGTGTCAAATATTTATTGTACACTTTTTTCTATCTTTTATGTTACTTTACATTTTTTTCGTGGACTTAGGATCTGCAAATGAAAAGGCAATGTTGGGCGAATATGTGCGGCGTTCCTATGGCACAAAAAATGTGCGCCGTCATGCTATGGCGTTAGTTTGCCGCCCAGAACTTTCAACTTACTTCTTAGACAGTAGACCCTTAGAATTGCTAAAAAAAAGAACAAGTCAATTTGTCCAATTTGTCGACTTTTATTATACTTACACCCATTGTCATATGTGAGAACGCGGCTACATGCGTTTTAAAAACCGGCTGTTATACCGCTTCAATTCAAGTAATATTATGGAAATTATTTTTCTTCGAAAAACTCCCCTTCTCAGCTCTCAGGATATGATGTGAGCCATGTTATATGTGTGTTTTCCCGTCAATTATGCGCATTAGTTATTAGCACGCGTGATTTTTCTATTTATAGAAAATGCCCTTTTTCCACCCTAACTATTAGCCACCCTCCTATTTCATCTTTTAATTATAGATTTATATATAGTTCTAGGTTTTCCTATTTTGAGGGTATATCCACTGGGAAGGTGGGGTGTGAAGGGAGGCAATTAAGCGCGAAAGTTGGCGTGTTCGCGGCGGCAAAACGGCGTACATGCGGCGCGAAAAAGTGCGCGACTTAGCCGCTATACGGCTATTTCCATGAGGACTTTGGCGAGCAAGCGCCGTGTTGTCTGCACGCTAAGTACAAAGACAATACTAGTCCGCGTGCTACTGCTTGAGCGGCGTAACGTCGCTTGTACGCCTTCTGTTCGCCATAGTTCCTCAACATTGAGTTTCTCATTCATTGTTGTGGTGAGTGGAGGAGAGGAGAATCGGGAGCAACCTTCTTTATCTTTAAAGTGTTATGACACTTGTTTTTCGAAGCGATATACTACTGCGTTCGCATTATATTTAAAGCGTGTTCCATTTTGCGCCTCACATTTTGTGACAATGGCGCACACCACGTGCCTATCACTTTAAAACTAGCTATGGCATATACCACGTGCCTATCACTTTAAAACTAGCTAAATCGTTCTCTTTTGACTGACACTTTGTCTAGTTTCCAGTTTGTTTTGTACTTTTGTTTGAGTGAATATTCAGAGAATCTCTTCTCTTTTTATCGGTTCGTCTATATAACTGAGATGTGCCCTTGTTTGAACGCACTTTTAGAGTGACAACAAAGAGAAAATGAAGAAGTTTGCTATTTTTCGACGTCACGTTTGATGTTTGAATTGTTTTTGAAACAGAAGAAAACTGGACCTTAAAGCGGAATGGCACGTGGTTTTTTGCTGCACAGAAGGGTACAGAAATTCGCATACATGAGAACGCCGTTGTCCAGCATATGCTTTACAAAGAATCAAATCAACTGAATGAATAACTGAGTAGTAACTCTCTCTCTCTTTCTTCTCTCTCTCTCTCTCTCTCTCTTCTCTCTCTCTCTCTCTCTCTCTCTCTCTTCTCTCTCATCTCCTCTCTTTTATGGTGACTTCGTCTTCCCAGTTTGATTTCTTATTCATTGGGTCAGACAGACCAACTACAACTACAAATTTCTTCCTCAATTCTGAAAAATTCGGATCTCGGATTTTTCAGAATTTTTCTGCAGAACTGCATGTATGTTCTCAATTTTGGAGTCAGCATTATATATACATCTCACGCTCTTACTCTCCATCTCTGTCCCTCTCTGTGCCTATTACTCTCGCTCTCTCTCTCGCTCCCTCTCCCTCTCTCTCTCTATCCTCAATCCTAGAGCATAAGCAAAGCTACATCGACTACAGTAATACAGTAATTATTGTAAAAAGTGAAGCGCAGCAAGGAAACGACACGCAAGTACCGCATGCTCGAGGGAACCGTTCCTTTGTAACGCCGCCCGTATGCCAACTTTCCTCAGTGATACTAATTTTGTACAATAAATCTACATGTTTCAAGTTCCCAATATGTCATGTAATGACCAAGCTTCATCGAAAAACGTCATCAACTAGTTACCAAATGGTCACGAACTAGTCACCAGATGGTTTTTTTTTGTTAAAACCATTTGGTGACGGGCCAACGACTGTCTTTCTGTGGTTTCGGCAATTATTTCGTTTTCCGGGGTTATCAGTCCCGAGGTGATTAAATAAAAGGGCGATCAAACGGATGCCTTCAATATTTTTTGTTCCCATTTTTATTTACTACGCTTATTTGTTGTTTTTGCCCGGGGGCTATTTACTGAAAAGCGGGACACTCAATTTGTATGTTGTTATTACTCGCGTGCCCCAGCGTAATTTCTTATTTATTTCCTTTTACTCTTAGTTCCTTCTACTTCCTATAAGTAAAGCAAAAAGAGCAACATATTGTAAAGTACACTCCGTTATGCCAATCGAATCCGTGGAAGCGGTGCACAATTGCACAGGCTAAATTCGGGCCGGTTTTTGAAACACATTCTTATGCAGATTGTGCAAATGAGCATAAATTAAAATATAAAATCGAGCTAATTTCGAGTAAGCATAAATACGTATTCAATTGTCCGCGATGTGTTTCAAAAACCGGCCGGTATTCGCTTTAACTGCCATGCTATGCCATTTTTCTAACATCTACAGGTTTTCACACAGTCTTCGGACGGTTTAATTTACGACTGAAGTAGCAGGCGACTTCGAGTTTTGCATTTTTTTTAGTTTCTACGGACTTGCAACTACATGTTTTATGAACACTCACGCAATCCTATGCCCAATACATATTTCAAAAGGGACGCCTTCACTTCGAAATTGTTTAATAAAAATAAACCCAGTTTATTGGTTTATTTTGATAGTTCGTATCACGGAACACACCCACAAGTTTTGTAAATACATTCAGGATATTTTGCGGCGGTCAGGCTTGCGCTTAGGTTTACGCTTAGGTTTACGCTTTTGCTTAAAGCGAAGTACCGGTCGATTTATGAAACACATCGTGGACTACTGAATTCCTACGTATTTATGCTAATTCATTCTAATTTATGTTCAATTGCATACGCTGCATAAGAGTGCTGGTCTACTCGATGTGTTTCAAAAACCGGCCGGTATTTCGCTTCAAGCTTAGGCTTAAGCTTAGACTTAGGCTTTCCTTTTCTCCATGGTGTTGATATTATGTCCACCACGTCTATTATGCCACGATGAACCTCAGCTCGTTTGTCCAATCAACTTATTTGCAAATCTAATCAGTGGAGACACAAGGAAGTAATGGTGGGACGGAGAGGGAGACATTACCCGCTGGAACCCCTCCCCAGTTAGCAGACGGAATTTGCGCTATGCTCTAGCCGAACATTTTGGCGCCAGTTAGTCGCCGCTCACCACTCGAGCTTTCTGAGCTTTCTACACGGTTTTCAAAGATTTCGCGCACGTGTCTTGCTACTGTATTGTCATTCGACTACTTCCATTTTTTTTTTATATTTGGATTTTCCTATGGTTTTCAAACGAAACATTTCTTATATTATCCTATGCTCTGTTAGCACATTATAAATCGCGAAATCGTGTACCTTCCTTGTTTTGCCTCTAACTTTGATTTTCCAATTGAGACACAAACAATTGCAAAGAGTTTAGTTAATTATTCTCAATTCCGCATCGGTTTTTAACGAATTTTGGGTAAAGGCATTCCCAGTATCGTAAGCAAATGAGTATTATTAGAATAATAAATCGAGCTCAATTCGAGCTCATTCAGCATGAATGCATAGGAATGCAGTTGTCCAGCATACCTTTCAAAAACCGGCCGTCATTTCCCTCTAAGAAAGGCAAAACAAGTGGGACGACTATATGTAGTTAGTTATTCCGAATTCCGAATCGGTTCTTCTACATTGATGAGGCCCTCTGAAATCCTTCTTTTCATCCTTCTCACGTCCTACCTACTCCCCATGTGGTTTCCCCAGGGAGACAATCAACGACATACTCCGGCTATCTCTCTCCCTCTTTCTCTCTCTTTCTCTCCCTCCCCCCCCCCCCTCCCCCCCCCCCTCTCTCTCTCTCTCTCTCTCTCTCTCTCTCTCTTCACCCCTCTTTTCTTAGAATCCTAGAAGTCCCTGAATGCAGAATGCTTTCTTCCAAGTTTCAAAGCACACGCAAAGCTCCCTCGCGTTTCCGTTCATCTGCATATAAACAATGAGCAAAAATTGCGACACACGGTTAATGTGTATTCATTCTGAGCGCCTGGGCTTAGAATGACCTTTTTAGCTATTTTTTGGTCTGTTTTGCAATATTCTTGTTCATTTATGACTCCTTTTTTACGACATAAAACTTTGTAGATGTTTGGTGAAGAAAGGAGTGCCTACCTGTCGCCGCATGCCTTTCGCGCGTTTCGCGTTAGGATACACAAAGTGCTTTAGAAACAGAATCATAAAAAATTATGAACTGGTCTGGACGCCGTGAAGCACAGGAATAACGTTTCATTATCTTTTTATTGTCTAGAGTCTAGAGTTCAATTACCATGGCTAGTTTCGTAGTTTCAAAAACGATGAAAAAACATAACTGTGGGAAATTCTATTACTTTGGCATCCGCTTTCAAATATTCTAATTACACTAATTACCCGGAAAACATCAAAGCGGTATAACAACCCGTTTTTGAAAAGTGTGTTGTATTTTCCCATGTGGTTTACGCAAATAATGTGCTATACTGCGCGATTTTTATTCTAATTATACTCATTTAATATATTTAAATGCAGTAGTCCGACAAACGTTTGAAAAAACGGCCGTTATGTTGCTTTAGATACATTTTCTTCCTTTTTTCTTTCCTCTTGTCTAGCTTACTGTAGTTGGCTTGCAGTTAGTCAAAGTGTGCTAGCGTAGTGCTTAGAGCGTTGGACCGGCAAATCAAAGGCGCGGGTTAAATTCCAGCCTTTTATGGACCCACCGTCAATTTTTCATTTATTCATTGAATATATTTATATTTATTATGGATGTTAACCTGTGATACCTGTACATTCCCTTGTAAGTTGGGCGGTTATCCGGACAATTTACCGCTCACAAAGTGAATGAAACTGATGTCATGTTCCTTTTTCTAGCTGTCTAGCATAGAAACCCACGTCTCCCTCCCTTTAAAGTCCAACCCACGTCTCTCTCCCTTTAAAGTTCAACTCGGCTGGAAGTTAACTTCCACATGACTTCTTCTGTGTATTCGACTGCTTTTCGGACGTTCTCGCTTCAGCCTAAAAAGAGAGAAATTCCTTTAAAATAGAGCCACCGACTCCCCTCAGCAAAGCTACGATGCAGTTGATTTTCCATTCAAAAACGAGTGAAAATATTTGGAAGAGCTTCTGGTTTATTTTCTCTCTCTCTCTCTCTCTCTCTCTCTCTCTCTCTCTCGCTATCTATATCTCTATCTCCCTCTCTCTCTCTCTCTCTCCTTGCAGAGTCAGTAATGTTAAAGGGAATATACCCCACCCCTTATTTATTATTTTGTTCTCACAATCCGCTTAAGTATCTTGTTTTCTACAACCTATGCACTTCCGTAATAGCCATTTGCATTACGATAATATTTATCAGTTTTTATATTTTTACTAATTAATTATTTTGAATATTTGAATAAGAATCATTAAAAGAGAAAAGATTTTTTTGTCTATATGTTTTTCTATATGTTTTTTTTTGTGGCTGGTCATGCTTTTGATAGTAAATATAGGATTGTATATATCTAGTAGCGGTATACTGGGCCTTGGGCAACTAGTGGCACTAGTGTTAATAAATCGTTAAAAATACTCTCATAAATGATAATTCTTATCACATCACCTGGTACAATTTACATATTGTTACTCCTTTCTACGTATTCTGTTTCGCTAATATATTGTCCAATATTTTTATTTTTATTGTGTCCTGAATCTCGGTTTCTCGCGTTTTGCTTATGAAAAGGCTCTTAATTGGAGGGTCCTACATCCAACACCGAAATTGCTTATTGCAATTTCGAAGAAAAAAACGAACGCACATAAGTATTATAAGGAAGCAGAAGAAAACAAACGTCCTCTCATAAAGAATTTGTTTCCTTTAGCTCTAAAATGATGTATGCATATTTGTGCAAAAATTTCCATTAATTTGTATAGACATGAATTGCATACCGTAATTTTATGGATACACAGGTGATCCAGTAAAGACTACGGCACAGTTTTGGAGCCATGTGCTCGCAGCACAGTTTTGGCGCCATGTGCTCGCTGCACAGTTATGAGTTATGACGCCATATGCCCGCCGCACAATGTTTTGGCGCCATGTGTTCGCCGCGCACCACCCAAGTTTCACCAATGTATGGGTATGGGGTAGTGCTATCTATTGTCCGCATCCTAGTGAACCGACGTTTCATTTACAGGTTCACATTTTTCTTCAAACTAAAATTGGAAGCACGTAGTGGGTGCACTTATTCCTATTCCAAGCTTGAGTTGTTTTATGACTGACATCCAGCTGATTTCCTTTCTTCTAAAACAACATTTTGTCTAACTGATAAAGATTAATTGCTCTAGTAACTGCAGTGTCGTGTTTTCCTGACACTCTCAGCTAGTATGAGCACTGTGATAGTCAAATTTTTCAGATTGAAACTTGAACAATACTGGAAACAAGTTTTCCAAATATTTACGTGGTTGTGCCGAAAGAACTTATATATCTTGCTTAGTTAGGCCACACGGAATTCTTTTTATATTACTCCAAATAACCTTTAATTAACTTGAACAATACTGGAAAGAGAGAGATTGAGAGAGAGATTCAAAGAAAATAGAGATGGGGAGGGAGTGAAAGGTAGGGAGAGAAAGAGAGAGAGAGAGAAATAAAGTTAGTCGAAAATACATTTCTCTTGAGTTTACTGCCCACCACTGTGACAGTTGTCGACAGGGGTGGGGAAGCCATTTTGTCTCATCAGTTTGTACAATCATCTTTCATCATTCGATCTCTCTCTCTCTCTCTCTCTCTCTGAACTCTCTCTCTCTCTCTGAACTCTCTCTCCCTCTCCCTCTCTCCCTCTCTCTCCTCTTTCTCTCTCTCTCTCTCTCTCTCTCTCTCTCTGAACTCTCTCTCTCTGAACTCTCTCTGAACTCTCTCTTTCTGGTCATCCCTTCGCGTCCGGAAAGTCTTTATCTCCTTGTTTTTTCATCGTCCAGCTTATTTTTACCTATGCGATCTGTCATTGATCAACATACGCTTAGAAACTGTTCAATCGATAAGTACCTTTGTTTTATGGTGTAAACCGTGCGTAATATTACGTGAGCGGAAACTTGAGAATGCGTTTAAAGTGCCATGCTCAGGAAAACATCAGTACGCTGAAACTTTAACCCGGAGTTGCTTCCGAGTAGTGCGAATACGTTTGCCTTTGGTGTCCACGAACAATTTTTCGAATTTCCATATTATCTTGTGTGAGCCTGACTCTTGTAGCGACAATAAATATTTTAATTCTCCCGTTTTTCTAAGCTTATTACCATTGCTATTTCTTTGTGAAAGTCACATATGATACGCATTTCCTATGTATCATATGCAAATTTTTGGCGCTCTTACGAAGCTTCTGCCGCCACATTTACATAGGATACATAGGGCATGCGTACAATACTGCTTTAATTGTTTTCAGTTCAGTAAATTATTTCGATCCAGCACTACGTTTTTTTTTTTTTGTAAAAAAAAACCAAAAACGAAACCGAAACTCCCGTCTCGGCCGTATCCTTTTGAGTTTGAGTTAGTTTCACTGAATTTTAACCAATTCCTAAGTCACAAAAATGGATGCGGTTCCTGAGTTTTGGTTCAGCTCGAACGCGTGACCTCGTACTTTTTATTGCTTCCTTTTCAAGTATTTATATCGCAATTTGCTTTTTATTAAAGATGTCTCTTAAATTCTATCAGTATCTCAATATGACTTGACTGATCGTTAGCTTTCCTTCCGTTTTCTTTGATAACCGGAACCGTTTCATATCACAATTTAATAACAGATAAGTCCTTATCAAATCTTTTCTATATCATCAATCAGTTAGATAAACTTTTTGCGGTTACAGTAATTTACCAGGAATTAGATATCGTGATAAAATCAGTCAAAAGCGAAAAACGATAGTCACGAATTCTTTTAGCCAGTTTCACCTATTTTTGACCAAAAACCCTGAACTTTTACTGTTTCCTGCAAAATAAAATGCAGAAATAGGTATACGAGAGAGTAACTGGTAGCCGGTAGCTGGTACTATGAAGATGTTGTCACTTTTACAGAGCGCGTTTCTTTTTAAAAATTAAAGCGGTATAACAGCCGGTTTTAAACGTGTGCTGGACACTGTATTCCCATGCAGTGCATACAGACAACCGATACTGCGCACATCCTGGCTTATTGGGTAAGACACCTTTGGAATACCCTGGAATACCTTTTAAAGCGAAATGCCAGCCTCTTTGGAAAATTTGCATATGATAAGCAAATCCTATGTATCCTATGCTAATTTTGCGCGATTGCCGTGGACGATCGCGCAAAATTAGCATAGGATACATAGGATTTGCCTATCATATGCAAATTTTCCAAAGGGGCTAGCATTTCGCTTTAAATGAACGCTTAGTTTTTTAGTCGATTTAATAGCGGTTTTTTTATAATAATTTCCCAAACTTGAGTTCAAGCCTCAAGAAATGCTCAAAGTTTTACATTCCTTTCTAGAGATTGGTATGAATATAAGTAGCTGTAGGGTTGTTTGTCTTTCCTCCTTCTACCCTCTCTCTCGCTCTCTCTCTCCCTCTCTCTCTCCCTCTTTCTGATTTCACACATATGTAAATAGTGAGTAGGCAGCCAACTTTGAGCCTTGTGGGCCTCGGGCCCAAGGCGTTTGGGTCCCAACAGAGTGACAAGTTTATGTTTATAAGCAGCGACATACTTGGTGGGAGAGAAGAGAAAAGTTCGGAATATATAAGAACTATTCGAATATGGACGCTTCACACTTTTTAACACGTTTGCTTGCTTTGAAAGCGAGGGATTGCTTTAAAGGAAGAGGCCCACGAGGAAAAAGTTGTCCTCAATTTACTTGCACAGAATGTCCGGAATTTCGGAAATATTACTGTGAAAACCGCATTTCTTTGCACCTAGAACTCACCGAGTTATTCTCCGGCAAACGGTTCGGTCAGGTACCATTGTCAGGATCAATTTTCGCGCTTTTAGGGCATTCCTGTGTTGGAAACGCCTCGTTATAATTGTAGTAATGATCTATATTCGCTAGAACATTATTACGTTGAAAAAGAATGCAGGTGCACGGATATAAACCACAAAAACTATTTTTTGTGTTGCTGACTACGGTACCTGGTCGAACTGTTTAGCATAGAATATCTCTGCGAGTTCTAGATGCAAATTTATGCGGTTTTCACAGTAATATTTCTGAGATACCGGACATT
This sequence comes from Pelodera strongyloides, assembly GCA_036852015.1. Lineage (NCBI taxonomy): Eukaryota > Metazoa > Nematoda > Chromadorea > Rhabditida > Rhabditidae > Pelodera > Pelodera strongyloides. The sequence continues at coordinate 56,617 of JAANDG010000724.1, read as the reverse complement.
GTGCGCAAGTAAATTGAAGAAATTCTTTTTCTCGTGGGCCTCTCCCTTTAAAAACTAATAATTATAATTTCGTTGCTGTGAAAAAGATCAATACGATTACAGTAATTTACATATGCAGTGAAATGGTCAAAACGAGTTCGCGCACGTCATATTACCCAAAAATTTCACATTATTTTTGCAGCCGTTAATGGCTGCGGCAGGATAGGCCATATTATGTGTTTTTTAGAGGAAATTGCTGGTTTCGGAGCCAGTTTCAGTTGTTCGAAATGAAAATTTTCATAGTCTGGCCGAAAAAATGGAAATTTAATAAGAATTTGGATCTCAGAGTGACTCTGTACGTCTGTACCCTGTAGCTGCCTTTATCCTTTATAATAAATAATAGATAATAATTATTATTGGAAACTGAAGGTGATAACACTTTCAATGACTGGGGTCGAAACGGGGTCCCATGTTTCTAATATGGGCCATATTACTTCTCTTTTTATTATTATTGCACTAGTATTTATGTATTATAGTTTTCCTTTTATTTATATGACAATCTCTCATCTCTTTCTATAACTCTCCATATCTCTCTCTCTCTCTCTCTCTCTCTCGTTCTAGAAGCTCTGAGATCTTTTATAGTAGCTAATGTATTAACTACTTGTGTTTTAATTAGTTCACGATAATTAACGAAATTCTCTCAGACAACATGATAAATGATTTGCTAAATTCAGTTTGCTTACGCATTAAACGCAGCTATATGTGTGTGCTACAAAAATCGGAACGCGTTAGTGAAAAGTGCAGAATTATGTGAATAAAAAGCTTTAACTCTTGATATCCAACATATTACGGACTACACATAATGCGATTTGCCGTCTTCCCAGAATACTTTTTTTTTGAAAAGGTATTTCCTTGGTTAGCCAACTAGAATGTTGATTCCTACTCCCACTATGACTCATACTTTTTATCCCAAGAAGTACACTGCTTTCCAATTGTAAAGGTAAATGAAACTACGTCTGTTTCACGGAATGCCGTGATTGTCTTTGTCGTGACGATATAACATATAACAGCCGGTTTTTGAAACGTTTGCTCGACAACTGCATTCCTATATGTTGTATGCAAATGAATGTAATTGGAAGAAAAGAACCGCACGTATCGCGCAGTTGTTTGCGTACACTACATGAGAATACTGTGTCCTGCATACGCTTCGAAATCAGCTGGTATTCCGCTTTAACATAACTCGCTCGGCAACATAATACATACTAACTTACAAATCTTACTTCCTTGTGAGCCTGTCCCTTTAAAGGGAACATATTGGATTAAAAGTACGGCAATTTTAACATAGTACACTAATTTTACTCTTAACAATGTACCAATTTAGTCTCACAATCTACATAACAAAGCTAATTTTTAACTTGTTAACATTGTTTGCAGATTATCTATTCATTGTTGGACTTATTCGTCATTCAAACTATTTTTTCCCTTTTAATTATTAATATTACCTATATTAATAGAATTATCAATTATTAATAAAATTCAATTCCCACGTGCACTCATTTTTTCTAGTGGTTTTTGGTCTGCCAAATAACATCACTTATTAAAACGGTAGACAAATCTGTGAGCTTTATATGAAATTATGAAGCTATTTACTACTTTGAATTTAAAATCATTGAATTATTTCATCGTCTCTTATGGCGTTGCGCTCTTTCTAAGAGTCTAATAAACATTTCTAAACATTTCATTTTTGGTGTGAATTCTTAGCTGTCTGCAAATATTTGCAAACTTTTTTATACCTTTTTTTATCACTCTGCTTCTATTTTCATTCGAAAATGAATAATTTTATTATTTATCATATATTTTTCAGGAATTTCGATTTACTCAGAGAGTTACTATATAAAAGAAACAAGAAACTATCACTAAGGACAAGGGACATTTCAAAGTGTTGGGGAACAGATCAATATTCAACTGGTTTCGCAATTTATACATCTTTTCTACTTCTAATTTACGATCAGCGCTAATCATGGTAAGCTTTTTTATTTTATTTTATTTTATTTGTCATTTATTCTCCTATTTAACTTTTTTATATTGTTAAATCTAAATGTTATGAGAAACCATGTTTTCCTTTTATTATACTCCTGACAAACTTTCTAAAAGTTTATTTTAAAAAAATTGACCTTAAACTTCACATAGTTTTAGCATTTAGTTTACATCAGTAACTTGCCTCTACACCTTCTAACTTGTCTTAATTAGTCTGGTCGTCTAACATCTTTGCTCCCTTTCTTTTTCTATTTTTTTTTAAAGTCCTTCACTATACTATAAGTGCCCTTCGTCTCGGTGACCGGAAAACAGAGTTAATTAATTTCGAAGAGCCTCTATCTACTCTCCCCGAGAGTCCCCGAGACGGCGGCCGTTTTTTGATCGAAAACTACTTTAATTATATGCAAATTTGCTCTGTGCAATTTCGGCACAAAGTGGAGCACGATTTGCATATGCTACACAAAACGCTTTATCAGCGCTCGATTTTTGATCGTAAAGTATTTTTACTTTGATCTACAGGGTTATTCAATGATCTACAAAACGCTAAACTTGGTCCACTAATGCCATCTATGTATACTTGCACCGCAGATTAATAAGCTAATCGATTATATTTTGCCTTCTGCGTTTATGACAAAATAACTTAAAAATTGAAGTAGTTGTAGCTGTGTAACATCCTAATTAGATAGACATATTATCAATGGCCTAAATGTCGGTTTGATGTGTAGGTGTAGTCTATCTCTATGTAGTTATAAAACACATTTTTATTAAAAACATTCGAAAAATGACCATGTTTTCGACAAAGGATTTGCGTTTTGAATCTGTTTCCTATTTCACAACACCATACAGATTTTTGCCTCTACCACTAATTTTATAACATTGTTAAATTCCTATCCCTACTTTTGAATATATTTTAAATATGATTTTAAATAATCATACAAGAACTCTATCTAGCTTTGCATAACTAAATTTCTTTTTCGATTATTTATTACTCGGAACTAGGATAAAAAGCGGTCACGAAACTGCGTTCATATAATCAAATATGGGTGCGTGGAAAACATTGCCAAAAAATGTTTTCGTGCAAGTTATGTTCTTGTCAAATTACGTTGTTTTAAATTATTTTAAAAAGGTTTAACAACCGTTTTGTGAAAGACAATTACTTTCCCATACCTTTATGCAAATGAAAATAATCAAGCTAAAATGCGCGCAGTAGCGCGCGTCTAGATGCATACACTACATGGGTGGGGGGATACAGCGTTCAACGTACCTTTCAAGAACCGGATGTTATATCACTTTAATGATTGTCCAGAGAGCATCGTTAGGGGAATTTTTTTTAAGTTGGAAGGAGGCCTCCGTCGTAGTGCAATTAACTCAACATGACCAGAACACAAGTCAAATTGAAGATTTATTTTTATTAGCTTTTCCTGTTGACTACTATAGGTTTCCGCTTAACACTTATAGTTTAAAGCGAACCACCAGCCGGTTTTTGAAACACATCGACTAGACCAGCATTCTTACGCAGTTTATGCAAATGAACATTAATTAGAATAAAAATCGGGCTAAATTCGAGAAAATTAGCATAAATACGTAAGAACTCAGTTGTTCACGATCCGTTGTCCGGCCAGTATTTGGCTTAAAAATTAAAATGAATGTTTTACGCCACAAGAGCGCGCTCCTTTATTCAAGGGTAGTTCAATACACTATTAAACGTGTATGACTTGATAGCAGATGTCCTGAGCGTTAGGCGACGAGTTTCAGATGACCCTAGCTCGACGTCTTCGGGCTAGGGCCAGTTACATATCGTTACATATCAGTTACATATCGGGCAACAAAGTAATTAAGCCGGTATATCAAGTGCTGTTGACATATACTGCACAAATTCCAGTTTCTTGTATTATGTGCAAAATGTGTACCACGCTGCTTCTTTCCGGCATAGAAGATAACCCAATTTGTAAAAAATAAATGAGAATGTGCTCACAAACCACGTGCCGTACCGCTTAGTGGATTATTGACATCTTTTGTCATGGTACGGTCCGCGTGATTAAAATATCCTATAATCTCATCAACCTTCCTTTCTTGTCTGTAGGGATGTAACTAGTATTTGTTAGAAAGTAATTATGTGATAGTTAGACAATTATATAATTAGCTAACGTGTTCTACTTGGATTAAAACTGAACCTGAAGCTTTACTACGGAGTTGGCTCGGTCCAAATTCTATTCCATGGTACGATTACGGTACCTGGCCTTCGCGCCAAAATTCAATTTAAATCGGGCGGGTAGGTGCAAAATTAATCAATACAGAGAATGTGGGCCTTTCGCCGGGCCGGGGAGCATAAGTGCCTCTACCTTCCCCCGGTGCCCTTTCTCTCTTATTATGATTTTAAATAATAGATTATTATCATTTTTTGTTTTACTTATTTGTTCAGCCACTGAACTGATGAGGGTCAGGCTGGGTTTTTGCCCGTCTTCAGTAAGACCCAACGGGATTAAATATTAATTTTATATTAATTTTTTATCCCCGCCCCTCAACCCGCCATACCAAACATGGGGGCCGAACCGGGAACCTCTATAGGCGTTAGCCATGCAGGCTACGTCTATCAAGTTCATGCCAGTTGCGTTGATATATTCCGCTACTTTTTCACACATTCTGTTCTGGGGACTGCCATGGTCGTATTGGCACAAACCAATGGGAATGGTGAGGCATGAAGGGAGGTTCCGAATCTGTGGTTGGCCGGGTTTGAGGGAAATCTATTATTATTATTCAGGACTTAGGCCAGTGTTGTCATGCGAGAGGTTCGTCCCTGAGCCGCAAGGCCACACGTTCCCACCAGACCTCCAGTTATTTTCTGAGATGGCAGAGCGCAGACTTCTCGCTAGGTTCCTTAGTGCCTACCCAAGACCCGGGACGTGTCTCTTGCTCAAGGGGGGCAAGTTGGCTCGGTCCAAATTCTATTTTATGGTACGATTACGGTACCTGGCCTTCGCGCCAAAATTCAATTTAAATCGGGCGGGTAGGTGCAAAATTAATCAATACAGAGAATGTGGGCCTTTCGCCGGGCCGGAGAGCATAAGTGCCTCTACCTTCCCCGGTGCCCTTTCTCTCTTATTATGATTTTAAATAATAGATTATTATCATTTTTTGTTTTACTTATTTGTTCAGCCACTGAACTGATGAGGGTCAGGCTGGGTTTTTGCCCGTCTTCAGTAAGACCCGAAACGGGATTAAACTATTTAATTTTATAATTTATTTGTTTATCCCCGCCCCTCAGCCCGCCATACCAAACATGGGGGCCGAACCGGGAACCTCTATAGGCGTTAGCCATGCAGGCTACGTCTATCAAGTTCATGCCAGTTGCGTTGATATATTCCGCTACTTTTCACACATTCTGTTCTGGGACTGCCATGGTCGCTTGGCACAAACCAATGGGAATGGTGAGGCATGAAGGGAGGTTCCGAATCTGTGGTTGGCCGGGTTTGAGGGAAATCTATTATTATTATTCAGGACCTAGGCCAGTGTTGTCATGCGAGAGGTTCGTCCCTGAGCCGCAAGGCCACACGTTCCCACCAGACCTCCAGTTATTTCTGAGATGGCAGAGCGCAGACTTCTCGCTATGTTCCTTAGTGCCTACCCAAGACCCGGGACGTGTCTCTTGCTCAAGGGGGGCAAGTTGGCTCTGTCCAAATTCTATTTCATGGTACGATTACGGTACCTGGCCTTCGCGCCAAAATTCAATTCAAATCGGGCGGGTAGGTGCAATATTAATCAATACAGAGAATGTGGGCCTTTCGCCGGGCCGGAGAGCATAAGTGCCTCTACCTTCCCCCGGTGCCCTTTCTCTCTTATTATGATTTTAAATAATAGATTATTATCATTTTTTTGTTTTACTTATTTGTTCAGCCACTGAACTGATGAGGGTCAGGCTGGGTTTTTGCCCGTCTTCAGTAAGACCCGAAACGGGATTAAACTATTTTATTTTTATTTAATTGTTTTTATCCCCGCCCCTCAGCCCGCCATACCAAACATGTTTGGTATGGCGGGTTGAGGGGCGGGGATAAAACAATTAAATTAAAATTAATAGTTAATCCCGTTTCGGGTCTTACTGAAGACGGGCAAAACCCAGCCTGACCCTCATCATTCAGTGGCTACAAATAAGTAAACAAAAATGATAATAATCTATTATTTAATCATAATAAGAGAGAAGGGCACCGGGGAAGGTAGAGGCACTTATGCTCCCCGGCCCGGCGAAAGGCCCACATTCTCTGTATTGATTAATTTTGCACCTACCCGCCCGATTTAAATTGAATTTTGGCGCGAAGGCCAGGTACCGTAATCGTACCATGGAATAGAATTTGGACCGAGCCAACTTGCCCCCCTTGAGCAAGAGACACGTCCCGGGTCTTGGGTAGGCACTAAGGAACCTAGCGAGAAGTCTGCGCTCTGCCATCTCAGTCAGAATAACTGGCGGTCTGGTGGGAACGTGTGGCCTTGCGGCTCAGGGACGAACCTCTCGCATGACAACACTGGTCTAGGTCCTTAATAATAAAAATAGATTTCCCTCAAACCCCGCCAACCACAGATTCGGAACCTCCCTTCATGCCTCACCATTCCCATTGGTTTGTGCCAATACGACCATGGCAGTCCCCAGAACAGAATGTGTGAAAAAGTAGCGGAATATATCAACGCAACTGGCATGAACTTGATAGACGTAGCCTGCATGGCTAACGCCTATAGAGGTTCCCGGTTCGGCCCCCATGTTTGGTATGGCGGGCTGAGGGGCGGGGGATAAAAACAATTAAATAAAAATAAAATAGTTTAATCCCGTTTCGGGTCTTACTGAAGACGGGCAAAAACCCAGCCTGACCCTCATCAGTTCAGTGGCTGAACAAATAAGTAAAACAAAAAATGATAATAATCTATTATTTAAAATCATAATAAGAGAGAAAGGGCACCGGGGGAAGGTAGAGGCACTTATGCTCTCCGGCCCGGCGAAAGGCCCACATTCTCTGTATTGATTAATATTGCACCTACCCGCCCGATTTGAATTGAATTTTGGCGCGAAGGCCAGGTACCGTAATCGTACCATGAAATAGAATTTGGACAGAGCCAACTACGGTATTAGTAAACCCTCGCATAGTACTCAGTATTTATTCTACAGCACTTGTGTATATTGAACCTTTTCCCATGGTAGCAGTGAGCCTGGCACCGAGTAGTCTACCTTAGTCCTTAGTATCAGATCAGCAACGTTCTACTCTCGTAGGTGTGGTAATAGCAGAACTAGTAGAAAGTTGTAAAACATACTCATGCAATCAGAAACCGTAATGAGTCCTAAACTCATTTGCTGAACTGCAATAACCATTAATAAAATTAAAATAAATATGTTACGCTTCAGGAGCGTGCACCTTTATTCAAGGGTTGAAATATAGTTTCAATATATGCTGTTCCTGATTCATAAATAGTATCGTACATTATTTCATGCTAAAAGTAATTAAAAGTGTTTATTTTATATAGGATCAAGAAACCTGCACCAGGAACTTTAATAACATAAGAACATAGGCTAAATTCCCGATATAATACTCCATCCCCGTGATTAAAATAATAGTAATCCAGTAATCTTACCAACAACACTTCCTTTCATTTCGTGATGATTTCAAAAAAAAAAATGTTGAGTGATAAAGTACCCAGGTCCAGGTGGAGTATTGATCCTATTAACAATGACTAATGTTATGTTAAAGCGGTACCTGAGGTGGTTTTTGGAACGTATCTTGGCCACAACACTCCCTGAATTATATGCAAATTGTGTTCTATGGGAAAAGCAGAGCACTTTCACGAACAACATACGATGCTGCTTTGAAGGATGGAAGTGCATACAACATATGAGAATACGGGTGTCCAACAAACGTTTCAAAAACCGGCCGCTATATCGCTTTAATAGAGTAATAATGCATAAGTAGCATGAAGTCTACGTCATGAAATATTTTGAAAACTGATTCGTTCTGCCGTATACTGCATCTGATTATACTTATGCATTTCCAAACACAATTTCGACATAGTCTCTTCCGTTTGTTCTAGTTATTTTTGTTATGTATTATTATTATTATTATGAATTTTATAATTTATAGTTGCTCCTTCAATGCGGAATCTATAACTATAAAATTACTGATTGTAAGCCTTCATTTGTAGAGTATGTAGTTATATACTCCGTCAAAAAAGTAAATAAACCATCGATAAGTTCCTCCCATAGAAGTTACATTGTGCCCAGCTATAAAGGGGATGTGTTGTTGATTTGAAACTACCCGGAAAGAGCAAATTCACGGAACCTAATTTTCTTTTATAGCGGGGTTTCTTAAGCTAAATTTTTTGTCTTTATAATTCTTGATGGATATTGGGCAAGTTGACCGTAGCTCAGTACAAAAACCTATCATAGTGATCTAAAATCACATAATGATTTTTTATTGGTAAGAGAGCATATATATTAGAAATGTATTTAAAAATTATAGAATATTCTGCAGAACCAAGTGGTACTTGCCCTAATATTGTTAAAGTGATGTAATCACCGGCTTTTGAAACGTATGATGGACGCTGTATTCGCATGCAGAGTATGCAAATAACTGTAAAATACTTTCTTATTCTAATCATATACATTTACATATAATACATGGGAATGCAGTTATTCATCACGTTTCAACTGGCCGTTATGTTTCTTCCATCAATTTTTGTACATTTACACCATTCATGTTACTTTTTGGCATAAATCGTAAGACTTCCAAGTTCTCTAAGAAACGATATTTTTTTATATTTTCTAAACTTTCTAAAAAACAATTGTCTTCTTTGCTTACTGAGGCTCCAACTCATTGTTTAGTTAAGCTTTGTTTTCGTGCAGTACAAATATTCATATCATTATCATAAATCGTAATCATAAAACGAAGAGGGTTCCTTTTTGTGTTTTCTTTTTACATATAAATATGGAAAGCTCCATGGCCCATAGCCCGATAAAGCAATATATAAAGAGTCTTACAGGACAACTTTTTTTATATTAGAACGGCATAACAGTAGTTTTTTTTTTAAATTCAGGTAACATTTTTTTATGCAGATTATATGTTCGCATGTGTTTTTGGGGATGGCTTCTTTGGGGTTGGCTTCTCGCGATGTCCCGGGTTTTCGCCGCGATCTCGCCATAACTTCGCCAGTTTATCGCCAAAATTGTCAGTTTCTCGCGCTAAGCCAGACGAATTTCCCGATTGCTCTCCCTTGCTGTGCCTTAGAATAATTTTAGCATTCCAGTCTGCTACGACTATCTCCCATAAATGTACTTTTTTCTGGACTTATTTTGGTATACCAGTGGCGGAACATTTCTTTCTCTCCTTCTCTCTCTCTCTCTCTCTCCTCTCCCTCTAGTCTTCTCTTTCCTCTCTCTCTCCCTCTCCTCTCCTCTCTCTTCTCTGTCTCCTCTCTCTCGCTCGCTCTCTCTCTCTCGCTCTCTCTCTCTCGCTCTCTCTCTCTCTCTCTCTCTCTCTCTCTCTCTCTGCCCTTCATTTCCACGAATTTGCACATCATCAACGTCCTATTCTGTTTGTGGCAACCAAGTTTACGACCCGAGAGGGCCAAATCAGAACCGAGAACCCCATTTTTACGTGATTTTCGCGTTTTCCACTAACTACAAAAAAACATATGTAAAGCAATCAATATAGCTTTCCACCTTTAAAGCGAAATACCTGCCGGTTTTTGAAACTCACCGTGGACAACTGAGTTCTTACCTATTTATGCAAAGTTGCTCGCATTTAGCGCGGTTTTTTATTCTTATTTATGTTCATTTGGATAAGCTGCATAAGAATGCTGGTGTACTCGATGCGTTTTGTTATATCCCGTTGCCATACGTTGCACACGAGATATACGAAAAGTTTATTCGTAAACTCTAAACCCAAATTAATAGCACGGCTATGGAGACGGTGGAGTGTAGACGTAGACGGCACACGTTAGATACTTCTGCAGACTACCAGAGTAGGTCCACAGGTGTAGGCAGCAGTCGAGTCGAGCCCTCAGCAGGCTTGGCAGCAGGTCCTTGGCGTAGTAGTGTAGTGGCTCCCCGCTCTCAGTAGACTCTGATACTATGCTCGACTCGCATCTTTATATTACACTTTTCGGATGCAATTACTTTCGAAACAGACAATTCTAAAACTTGTTTACACAAATATACGTATGCCCAATAGCATACGTCACACGTTTCAAAAACCGGCAGGTATTTCGCTTTAACAGTTCCTTGTTCTTTTTTTTTGTGAGTGAAATAGAAGTGCTTCATATTAAAGTGGGGTGATACGTGGTTTTGAAACACACTGCACAAATGGATTCTCATGTATTGTCAGCAAATTGTGTTACACTATGTGTCGGAAATGCACAGGGTGGCACAAAATTGCATATAATACAGGAATGCAGTGTCCCATTTTCGTTCTCCCTTTAGAAAAAACTCCGTCATCTAATGCTATGTTGTATGAGTATGTTATCGTGAAAACTATATTTTGTGTCATTTATTCATAAGATAACTTTAAACTCACGCTAGTTCAAGTCCACCCCCACTCTACCTTATTCCAAAACTTAATTAAATATGCTTGATCTGTGTGAAACGGTGTAAACAAGTTGATATTTCTGGGAATACCTTGTCGAAAGATTGAATTTTCCTCAAAATGAAATTTATATTAAAAGAGTAATTGATAAAAAAAAACTGTGCATAAAATCCGCAACAGAATTGTAATTGAAACTGTGGGTTTCGACTACTTTTATTTTTTCGAGTTTGCAAGTATGAATATCAGTAAATCGAATATTTCTCACAGTGTGAAGCTTTTTCTAGCTTTCAAAATTTTAGTGGCACCATATAATTTTTTGGTAATTAGGCTTGGATTTTATTTAAAGCGAAATATCGGCCGGTTTTTGAAACACATCGAGTACACCAGCGTTCTTATGCAGCTCATGCAAATGAACATAAATTAGAAAAAAAATCGAGCTAAATAGCTAAATTCGAGTAAATTAACATAAGTACGTAAGAATTCAGTTGTCCACGGTGCGCTTCAAAAACCGGCCGGTATTTCGCTCTAAATCGTAAATAAAAACTAGAAATAATGTTTATTGAATTGAATCGGAGCACAATAAGAAATGTGTACCAACAAAGCTTACGTGCATAACGACAATATTTTTCCGCTACATGTGATGAGATTACTAAACTTTTTTTGTATCTCAATAGATTTTCCTGGGTTCAGCTTTTACATACATTAGCGGGATATTTCGGGATTAATACTACACCTATCAACTATTATACTATTGTGCGAATTTGTATAGTTTGGTTATTGTTTGTTAATTTTTAAATTATTATTTAATGTTTTTTTATTTTGAAATATGGGTGTGACGACCAGTATCGGATAATTCTATAGCAGCTTCTCGCCTTTTTACACTGTTTTTCCTAAGTATGCTGTCGGTTACTGAAATTCAAATAGGGGACTCGCTATGTGTTGGTTGACCCTGTAAAACAATGTGATTCACCTTTAATACCGTAATGTGCCCTACCTTTACTGTGCTACCAGCTTATTATATAAAAGAGTAGCTGTAGCGTGCGCTAACACTTACTTTACGGAAGTATATTTCGACTAAATAGGTCTGCTTTGGGTATAAAATAGGGGAAAATAGGGGAGCTCAAATTGGGAAATTCACATGTAAAATAGAACGATGTGTGCCTTCATTCGTAAAGATTTTCGGTGGACAGGTGCCTCAGGCGTTGTAGCCGTCTGGTAATTTATATTTAGACAATGTTGCAGCAATCTTCAAAACTATTCAGTACCGTTGTCAGTGGTCCAATTCTATACAATTATTTTATTGATTTTCTTCAGAATAAAACATTTGGGCTTTGGGATTCGAACCTTTAAACCCTAAGCTATCAATATACCGTAATCCCCGTCCCCAAACCCAATCCCATTTATGCTCGTTTTGTACTTTCTTTAGCATTAATCTCAAGCTTTGCAGACCAATAAAACAGTGTTCAAAGTCCAAAAGTCTGGATATTTTTAAATTATTTTAGTATTTAATTAAAACTGGTGTGTTACCTTGCACGTGTTGTAAAAGAAGATGATAAGCAAGAGGTTCGCAGTTTGCACTAATTGCTAACAATAAAAAAAAATAAAAAAAAAACCAAATTAGCTTTCTCTCTCTCTTTTTCGTTTCCAAATTCGCTTTCTCTCTCTCTCTTTTTCGTTTCCAAATTCGCTTTCTCTCTCTCTCTTTTTCGTTTCCAAATTAGCTTTCTCTCTCTCTCTCTCTCTCTCTTTTTCGTTTCCAAATTCGCTTTCTCTCTCAGTTAGTCCCTCGATATACTTCAAAGTATTACCCTACTATCTGACCGAATTGCATTAATAATATTAATAATACTGACAACGGGTGTTGATGCTCGGTGATAAATTTACCTAACTTTCTGGTAAGATTGAACATAGTTCCGTGCAATTATTCTTTTCAGGATCTACATACTTAAAGCGGTATAACAGACGTTTTTTAAAAGATGGGCGGTTTATTTCCATGTAGCGTATATGTAAATATAACTGCGCGATTTTGCATACAAAAAATGCGCATTACATCTGTCCAACATACGTTTAATAAACTATCTCTAGTTGTCATGCACTTAGGCTTAGGGGCCACGCCGCCACGGACTCTCTTTTTGTACCCGGTCAAAATATAAAAATTGGAAATCAGATGTAGTGAAACCCTGAGTTTAATTTCATAAAAAATAAATCTCTTCCAAGAAATATATTGAGAAATGAAATAACTCGTGCTGAGAGTCCTTTTTTGTATTAGAGGAGTGCGCCCCATGGGCATTGTTTGTTGAAATACTAGCAAGAATAGAAATAATCTCTGCTTAATTATACTACACGATTTCGTAATTATTATAACCATCTTGAGGTTTTTCGATTATATTTTGTTCCTTCTAATTGCTATTATATATTGTGACAATTATAATGTAGAAATTATATTATAATTATTGGTAACTTTTGAACTAGATGAACTTTTATTTAGTGAACCTTATCTTATTGTTCTTATTGAACACGATACACGAGAGCAAGCGATTAATTATTTATAATTTTGTAATTGGGAACACGCAGGTTCTTTTTATAAATAAAAATCACATTTTTATTATGGCATACAAGTTGGGGAAACTATTCAATGAATGGAAAAAACGAACGGACCAAAATAATTGTTAACTCATTTTATTAATTTCACATAATAACAAGCCAGCTATACACAGCGTACCAGCAACACAGCGTACGTATATAGGCTTAGGCTTAGGCTTAGGCTAAGCAAACTAGAGCCTATCAGCACAAATACTTTAATATATAACACTTTATGGCATTGGATTTTAAAACAATTTTTTTTATTCCATAAAACAAGTTTCAAATCATTTGTATTATCTTTCTGATTCCTAGTCCCTTGTTGCCCTGGCCCTGCAAGCAATTTGTTTCATACAATTAATGAGAGATACTAAACTTGCTTATTCCTGCAACGTTGTATTTTGATACCATTCTTTATAGCTCACTCACCCACATAATTTTATATTCATGCTAAGCAAACATATGAAACAATACCCTATATGGGCAATTGCGGGAAAGTCCTTTCGTAAGCCCAGTAACCAAACCAAATCAAGTTTTCCGTACTAAAATAGTACCCCTTACTAATAGGCTTTTTTAAAGGAGGAATGGAAAAATTATCTGTAGATTAAAAATTACTCTAGCAATTATAATAGAAATTATTAAAATACAAAAATAGACCTAATGGAATTTTCTCTATTTTTTCCCATCGCGTGCTATTATTTTTCACAGTTTACATTTACTCTGCCGCTTATAGTATTGTAAGCCTCCAACATTTTTCCAGGTAGCGTGACAGATTTTTATCCAATTTAAACTATTTTTATCGAGCCTAAATAGTTCTAAATTTAATGCAGCGCCGGATAAAAATGCGTTTTTGTTTAAATATGATGCACATGAAGTAAGTATAGAGTATGTGTGAAACATACTTATACCACTTTTATGTACCGCATTATGCAGATTTTTATTCCTATGAAACTTGTCGAGTAAAATCGCGGGAATTCGAATATAAAAAGTATATCCAAATTAATCGCGATGAGATTTCTATCTATCCAGATTAAGAACTGGTCCAGCTAAGCTAGTGTCTTGGACGCATTCTTTTAAAGGCATCAGCTAAATAACCTAGCTGACAAAACCTTTAAAGCGAAATACCGGCCGGTTTTTGAAACGCATCGTGGAAATACCGGCCGGTTTTTGAAACGAATCGTGGAAATACCGGCCGGTTTTTGAAACGCATCGTGAACAACTGAATCCTTACGTATTTATGCAAATTTGCTCAAATTTAGCTCGATTTTTTATTCTAATTTATGTTCCTTTGCATAAGTTGCAAAGAATGCTGGTGTATTTGAGGCGTTTCAAAAACCGGCCGGTATTTCGCTTTAAGAAAAAGTAAAGATTGGTGCCGGGTTACTACATCCATAAAAACCGAAAAAAAACGGTACACCAGTGTCGAGCTCGTTTCTGAAGCCGGACTTACTGGTATTACTGGCAAAACGCTAAACTCTTACCACAGGAACCACACTATTTTCTGGAGCGCACTACTTCGGTAGACCAGAGCGGACTGCAGGGACCCCTTCAGGGCCCTGAAGAACAGTCCTAGCTTTAACCTTTAACCTTTTTATTTTAATCCAGATTTTACATTGCTACGAGCATTGGGCATCATCTAATTAAAATGGCTGACAATATAATAAAATGATAATTAGCTAATTAGCGGATGCCTTATATGCTCTATGAGCACGCGGGTTTAGTTCAGAAAAAGACACAGCTCGTATGCTGCTTAGCGTTTTGCCTATGCTGATAGCTGTTCTGCTGAAGGCTTTCAGTAGCACATATTGCTCTTCTCTCTCTCGCGCTCTCCTCTCTCTTTCTCTCTTTCATCATCTCTCGTTCTCCTTCTCTTCATCTCTCGCTCTCGCGCTCTCCTATCTCTTTCTCTCTTCCATCGGCTTCGCTCTTTTCTTATATCACATTCTTAATTAATCTGAGCACTTCAAGCTCCTTTTCTACTTTATTGGTTAACGGTGCGAAGGGCCCTCACATTATTGCAGTGCTCGTATGTCAAGTTCTCCCTCTCTCTCTCTCTCTCTCTCTCTCTCTCTTTCTCTCTCTCTCTCTCTCTCTTCCTACATTCCCATTACATATTTGATTCCGTAGTTGGTTAAGCACGTCAGCCCCCAGCTACTCTTTGTACCCTTATTTTGTAGTGTTTGATCCAATGCTGAAACCCGTAATTTTAATTCTTTTTTTGATTGTAGTGCCTCCCTCCATTATTAGTAAAAAGTATATGCGAGAACTATGTGGTACAAATGGAATTTGAAGCGATATAATGGCTGGTTTTTTGAACTGATACTGGACAATTCCCGTGTGCAAATGAATGTAATAAGACAAAAATCGCGCAGTATCGCGCGGTCATTTGCATGCATTATATGCATGGCGAATACAGTCAATATTTGCTTCAAAAACCGATTGTTATACCGCTTGGAGTTGGCCAATGAGAACTGCCGCACTCATTCTCCTGCAGTCGTTGACAAAAATAGAGTATCCGCTACGGTGGGACGGCAGGGCGCGAGGCTTTTGCCAGGTGTGCGCGAAAAGTGTTGTCTAACTGGAATTGTTCGTATTTCCTTCCCCCTAGTTCCACCTATAACACCTATTTATATAATATCATTTTAAATCTCCTTCTTCCCTGCAGATATTGATTATTTATTTTTAATATGGATTGATTTTCTTAAACTCGTTTCTTTCCTCTAATCTCTAATCATTAGTCATCTCCGGCGCACATAAATAATCCCCTTTTATCGCTTATCGCGGTTTTTTGGTCCGTTGGATTCAGTTGCCATAGTACCTAGGCCTT
This sequence comes from Pelodera strongyloides, assembly GCA_036852015.1. Taxonomy (NCBI): domain Eukaryota; kingdom Metazoa; phylum Nematoda; class Chromadorea; order Rhabditida; family Rhabditidae; genus Pelodera; species Pelodera strongyloides. The sequence goes on along the minus strand of JAANDG010000724.1, from coordinate 40,639 downwards.
CCTCACACCTTATGATGGCAGTGAAGTTATTTTTATCTTACTATTGTTTGTTTCACATGATCTCTCTAATCTCTCTCTCTCTCTCTCTCTCTCTATCTATATATCTATCTATCTATCCATCTCTCTGTTTCCTGTGATATAAATTGATGTACACTGGAAAACCGCATCTCCATGCATTATACTATATGTAATCTGTGCCCTTACGGTTCAGACGAGCATAGATATTTTTCATGTAATAAAAGATTACGTTTCACAAACTGCGCACAATACTGTTGCCATATTCACCACTCAATTCCCCATGGTGATATGTCTTTTTCTCTGCGTGTTTCAATTTAGAATGCTATTTTCTGTCCCCAGGGACCATTTCCCCGAGGGAATCGGAGTGGTGGATATGGCCCCTGATGTAGGATTTCTGTGTGATTAACTACAAAGGCTGTTGCATATGTGAACACGCTCTATTAAAAATACACGTGTCCAAAAGGGGGCTATATGACATTAGACATTGCACTTTATTACACAAAAGTACTAGGGACCCTTTAATATCCTGTAGTCTATTTGTCTGCAGCATGAATCGGGCAAGGATCTGCTTACACTAAGGCCATATTCACCACTCACTTCCCCATGAGGAATTCTCCATCTTTTTCTCTGCGTGTCTCACATTTGAATGCTATTTTCTGTCCCCAGGGAATATTTCCCCGAGGGAGTGGGAGTTATTAATATGGCCTCTGATCAATTTGAAGTCATCATGCTTTCCATAGGGCTCGTTACGTCCTACCCATTTTTCTACACTTCTTTTCATAATTATAAGAAAATCAATAAAATTGGAAGTTTTTTTCCAGGTTTTTTTTCAGTTTCAAGTTTTCCGGTTTTCTATTTACGCCTTATCATGTATCATAACAAATGCTGTTGTCAAAATACTGCATTGTTTCTCGTTGTTTACCGATTTGTACTGAGCATTGGACTTGAGCATCACCTATTAATCTTGTCTCCTTTCTTTTCATTTCTCAATACACTATTTAATATAATAATAAAATGCCCTTGTTAATCCCCTGGTATTTGCTCATATTGATCTAGTGGCCCTGGCCCTGGGTCCATTGTAAGTATTCCCACATATCTCAGAAATAACTTTTGAATCGTGTAATCCGCACTCGCAGCTCGAAACAGAGCTAAAGGAAATTTTCTGAGTTTCTGACAATTATCTGTTGATGATAATTAGCGTAATTGGGATAAACTAACGAAAACATTCAGGAAACTTAAACTTTCATTGGTTGTAAGGCTTATTGACTGAAAATTGAAACCATTTTATGTCTAATAAACATAAACCTTGAACCACCATTGAATATTGCATACACCTTTTTAAATGATCATTTCTTTAATACATCTTTAAAGTTACGGTATTCTAACTTCTAACTAACCAATTATCATCGTTCAATTTGATTGCACACACCTTTAAAGGGAATGTCAAGCCGGTTTTGCATGTTGGGCTCAAAAAAAGCATGCGTTTTGAAGGTAAGGAAAGTGAAAGTGAAAATAAACAAAAAATTTCACGTAAGAAGGAAAACAATTTCAAACCAAAAACTTTTTTAGTATGGGATTCTAGTCGTGTGGACAGAGCTAAGCCAAATCGCTGTCCACGGGACGGTTTGAATTACCGGCTCGCCGCACGCACCCGTTTGCGTGCGTTGCTGCGGGTTTTGTTCACGTTTATGTCAAAACCTCACATATTTTATGTTTGCGCCATTTTTATGGGTTACTGTATTGGGCGCCTTTCGAGATTTACTTAGTCTGCGCCAGGAGATGCCTTTCTGCGCAGAATCCCCCTTGACATGCTCTTTAAAACAACCGTTCAATGATTCATTTACAACGTACCGTATGCTAATCGTGTTCTTTTAGAATGACAACAGTTTCCCCGTCGGGGGCTCCCCCATGGACTAACTACTCCCCGCTACCGGCAAACTTTTCTATTCCGGGTCTTATCGCGAATAAAAAAAAAAAAAAAAAAAAAAAAAAAAAAAAAAAAAAAAAAAAAAAAAAAAAAAAAAAAAAAAAAAAAAAAAAAAAAAAAAAAAAAAAAAAAAAAAAAAAAAAAAAAAAAAAAAAAAAAAAAAAAAAAAAAAAAAAAAAGCGAATACAGCGCGAACGATGGATCAATGCTTGCAAAGCTTGCACGCGAACGGACTTCCGACTTTCCCCGATCAGAGTAGGTTTCTCGATTATCGATTGATTATTGATTACCATACAATATGCTTTATCGATTGTTTGTTAATTGATTAATACGATACAAGTGTGATAGACGAACAGAGAGAGATGAGAGAGATAGAGAGAGAGAACAGAGAGACATAGAGAGAGAGAGAAGAAGAGAGAGAGAGAGAGAGAGAGAGAGTTAGAGAGAGAAGAGAGAAGAGAGAGCGTTATCCAAATAAGTCAGAAACCCGGATTCTCGTTTAGGTCACGGTACCTGGTGTAACGCAACATGGGATACCGTACTCTGTTGGCCGGCCACCCCAGCCAACACAAGTATTACATTGCGGTGTCCGCCACTGAAAGGCCTCGATCCGACCAGTAAGTTTATTTTGTAATGTACAGTAAGCATTTTTAATTAGCCTAATTAGCTAATTTCTTGTCAATGACTGAAAAGTGAACTCCTCAAGCTCTCCAACGTTGACTGTCAGTGGTTAAAGCGATATTACGTCTGGTTTTGAAACGTACGATCGACAACTGCATTCCCATGTGTTATATGCAAATGAAAATAATTTGAATAAAAATTCGCGCAGCAGCGCGCCAGATAGAAATTCACCGTCGAACCCCAACGTAGTTTAAGATTAACCGCCGCGAGAGCTTGAGACGATCATACAATTTAGTAGCAATTGTAGAAATAACGTTCGTCATTCAACTAAATTTTTCTGATTTAAAGGGACAGGCCCACCGATATAAACCTACGATTATTATTTGTTTATAATTCATAAAAAGGGTATTTATTTATAATATATACAAACTAAATATTATTCAGATTCACCATGGGGAAGTTTTTCCTATGAGCTTTCTTCCCAGAATCGTACCAAGGTATTTGTCATAGTCATTTTCATACACATTGTGGAAGTTAAGTCGTTTGCATATCCACATAAGCAAATGATTGTTACCTATCTACGGTATAATATAATAAAAGCTAAAACTTTTTTTATGAACTGAACATATATTAAACGTAGGTTTATATCGGTGGGCCTGTCCCTTTAAAGCGAAACAGCGGCAGGTTTTTGGGGCGAGTGCCAAATAGCTGCATTTACATGCATCATATGCAAATGAGTCTGATTAGGATAAGAAACCCAAGTTCAATTGCACAGCATAAATACATAGGAAAGCAGTTGTCCATGATTTGTTTCAAAAACCAGCCGTTATACTTCTTTAAAGTTAGCAGTATTATGGCCCATACTCAGGTCCTCAGGCGCGCAGCGCGTTAAAGGGACAGGCCCATCAAAGTAAACCTATATTTACGATACGTCCATAGTGACTATCAAGCATTTTTATTACAATATATGCAAACTAAATTTCACATTTATTTGCCATGGGAAACTTTTTTCCGATGCGCTCAGATCAAATGTATACCGTAAAGCCGCAAATATCCTTGTCGTCAATGCAAATTTATCGTAAAATTATAATGCGATTAAAATTTGCATATATAGCTTTGAAATCTGCAGTTTTATGGCATACATATGCGTGGAGCGCATTGGAAAAAAGTTGTCTAGGGCGAATAATGGTGAAATTTAGTTTGTATATATTGTAATAAAAATGCTTGATAGTCATTATGAACGTATCGTAAATATAGGTTTATTTTGATGGGCCTGTCCCTTTAATGCGTAGCCGCTTCCGGGGGAAAAGATTGCAAATGAAAAACTCGAGAAACAGAGAAAGATGCCCCGCCCTTTTTCTGCGCATCCGCCCTTCCCATGTCAAAAAAACCATCGCTTTCCCGCGGACGCGGATACTAGATTACCGCGCTGCGCGCCTGAGAATGTAGGGTGTCACCCACTCTTTAAGTTCAATTTGGTTGTTTCTTTATTGCAAAATAGATAACAACATAACACTTTGCTTGGGTTTGCAGTGTATATTTGTACTGTAGCTTACTACCCTGCACGGATATGTATTTATTGTAAAATTATAATTTGGATAATACCTACCCTGTATACTTACCGAAAGCTTAGCTTGATGTCTTGAAGCACGCTAAACCTCCCCTTTACATACAACCGTCCCCTAAGTGTTCATGAAAACATGCTACCGCAGCTGAGTGCACGAAGGTTTAGCACTGGGTTAGAGGAGACTACTAAAGCGGTATGACACGTGGTTTTGAAACTAAGTTTGAATTAATGCATTCCGACCACATGCAAATTGCGTGTCATTCATTAAGGAAGCATAATGACGCTTCATAAACCACGCATCGGTCCGCATTGAAGAGCTAGGCCTAAATAACAAGCCAGTCACGCCAATTTGCAATTAACCCGGTGTTAAATCTTTGTCGTCATAAAATCATCCACTCATGTTGACCTATGTTCATTTTTGGGTTTTTGTTTGGGAATGTATGTAGTTATTGCACGAGCCGTTAGCATTAGTGAGATGGTAGCGTTATGCGTTATGGTTATGGTTAGTGATCGCCTGCCGCATTTCTCAGCAAACTGTTCAAAGCGGTATGCTACGTGTTTCTGAAAAGTAGGCTCGCCCCTGGCTTCTACTGGAAGTCTCCGGCTCGTTGAGAACACAATTTACGTGATACATACGTTTCAAAACCACGTGACAGAACGCTTTACAGCTATCGGGTTTATTGTGAGTTTCCTGTTGACTTGAGATAGGAAACCGAGCAGTTAGACTTAGCAGCTTTACGCTAACCCGAAACTTACGCTAATTAGGCTAGCAAGTGATCTAATTAGTGCATTGTTGCGCTTCATGTAATTGATTGTCAAATGGAAATCCGCCTTAACTTTCATGCTTCAGCTGGAAAATGTATGTGGTTGCCTCTTTCGAAACGACCTTGTGTCTGCATTCTAGAACGAGAATTTTGCAGCTTTCCTTAGTATAGCGCATAGCGCTACCAAGCTTAATCCAATAAAACCCGCCGTAGAAATCAAGATAGTTGCCGATCATAATGTTAAGTACGCAGTCCTACAATACACGATGTAGACCTATGTATAATCTATAGTCCCGTGCCCCTTATCCATTCATGTATATATTTTACCTTTTACGAAACAAGCTAATAACCCTCAACCTTTATACGTATTAGATACAAATGATATGTGACAACCCCAAGAAATCCTACCGTGTAGCCGTATGTACGAACAAGCGGGAGTGTTTTCCCTCCATCCAACTAATTCCCAGTCCCTCTTTTTCTCTCACCCGCCACAGGAGGCCTGAGAGGCTATTCCCTGCTTCGCGCATACGATACCGAATGTGCTTCATGTTTCTGTCCAATTTCGGGTCTTAGGCTTAGGCTTAGGCTTATTTCGGGCCTTGTTTCTCTCGCTGTTGCTCAGTTCTAACCCCAATTCAGAATTCGTAATAAAAGCGTGCGACGGAATCGGGCGATGGGCCGGCAAAGCACCCGGACACTACGAGAATCCCTGGGGATGGACCAACTTCACCGAATGCTTTAAGATAAAATTCGAAGATCTTAAAGTAATCAATATGTTAATTTTTTTGGGTTTTATTGATTTTTCGCGAGCAATCACTTCTTCAAACTTCTGTAATTTGCGCGGTCGAGCTTCTCTCATGTGTGTCTGTTCTGTGGTGGTGGTGGTGGTGTATAGCGAAACTTTTGCATGGCATGATACTGCATGGGCTGCATTGTATGGGAAAAGGAAAGAAAATCAATAAGCTGAACAATCTCGCGAAATGTAATGCAACAATGCAAATATTTCTCTTCAGCAGATGATTTGATTCACACATTTGAAACGTAAAATTCAACGAGTTATTTTTGCAAAAACAACCAAAGTTACCGTAGCAGATTTCAGCATATTGATTTTATTTTCTCGTGAGCCTACCCTTTATAATGCACTGTGCAACTGTTCGAGTAATTCCCGTCCTGATCCATGATTTATTGCTTGCTCGAGTTATGTGCATGTATATGGCACCCATCATTCACATAAAGCTGATATGTCCAAATTTAGGCTCATTTAGAGACCTAACTTTAGACTAAGAGTTAAAGGATTGTCTTAGGCTTAGGCGTAGGCTTAGGCTTAGGCTTAGGTTCAAAGCTTACGGAATGTGGCCTGAGTTGCGGTTTGCAGAGAACATAACGAAACAATGTCACTGGTCCGGACGGTGGATGGGCCGCAATGACACGGACTTTATCCGAGAGCACGGATGGACAAACTTCACAATGTGCTACACAGAAGAAGTGATCTACATCATGACACATCTGACCAACGGCTCGCTCACGGTCCGAACTTCTATCTTAGCGTCAAGTTTAAGTCTTACCCTGGGTTAGACTGGTTTACCCATGTGGTGGGTATTCTCTGGGGTTTATCGCGCGTTAATCCTGGGTTAGGCACACCGGAGAATGGTATAGAAGACCTTGTAACCAAGGTACCAAGGACTAAGGCTTAGGCCAAACCAAGGGTCTGAGCTAAACATCGACGCGCTAACAATATAATGTAGGCATGTAGGCTGAAAATATAAAATGCGCTACAAATGCCACATAAGTTTAGTATAATCACGCAGTGTTTGAAAAATAATACCGTAGTTAGAGGGCACCGACTTCTCCTCAAAAACTGTCGCTTCTTCTCGAGCACAGATTTATTCACAAATTTCTGAATTACTTTTCCACCCAAAACACTCTTTCAATTTCAACTGTTCACTTGCGAAGCGCAGCGTTACGATTTTAGCATAGGGTGGTAGGTCACGAAACGGTTACGAAACCCGAAATTTACTTACGCGAAGTTAAAGGGTCAGGCGCTCGAAAAATCAATAAAACATTCAAAACTTTTTTTTTTTTTTTTTGGAATTCTTATGACATTCTCATCAACTATTTAGGATTTTTTGTGAGCCTGACCCTTTAAAAGCACAGGTCCACCTAAAAAAAGTTTCCCCCAATTTTTCTATGATAAAACTCCCGGATTACACAAATAGCTCACCCAAGTTTGCATACTAGGCTAGATGGTTTTCGTAGCCACGTTTGAGTGATCCGGGAGTTTTTTCCCAGAAGACTTGGGGAAAACTTTTTAGTAAATACTTTTAGTAGACCCTTCAAGTAAATACTTAGGCGGTAAAGGCCAGTAGCGCTGGTAATAGATTGCTATTGGTATGGTCGTGTGAAGCTCGAGGCCGCAAGAAATGCAAAATGCACGCGAGACAATGGCTTTTGAGATGATAAATATATGTACGTGTTTGTGCTATAAGGACCACCTCGATTTAGTTTCTTACTTCGGCAGCTAGAATATTAAAAATGTAAATAAAAAATGACTCGTTTCGATCAGGTCCAGATATTAATTTCCCATTCCATTTGCTTTTTGGTCGTAAATCGAGATTTGTAGTTTAATTTAAAAAAATCAAAAAAAAAAATCAAAAAGTCATTCAAGTTAAATTCACGGCAATTATTTAATGTAATTACGCAAAATTTTAAAGTATTTAAAAAATACGAGGTGGTTCTTAGCCAAGCGAGAATGGGTTTGTATGGCTTTGCCAAACGGGGGCTATATATAGTAATAGAACGTTGCGGCGCGTCAGTGAAAAATGAAGTGCGGCTTCACAGACACAGCACCTGCTTTACGAAGAGACGACGGGAAATTTGCATATTTTATTTACGGTGCAATGTTCGTGAAGCTGGTCACTGGTATGCTAATTAAGGGGTGCGGTTATGGTTATGAGTTATGACCAAATACGACATTGAATATTCTCCAACCACCTAACTCCAGCATATCTTCACGGCCAAAAGAATATAACCTCAAATTATTGATTTTTGTAAGTAAAATTTCAACTCGCCTATTTTTTTCGATTTTTCTTTCAGCAGATTTTGTGCGTGGTGGTTTGATTTTTTATTTTTAGTTAAATTTCCAAATTTTTCAACTGTGAAGGCATGTTGGTAGTGGTGGTGGCTGTGAGTTCAGTCTTAGGCTTAGGCTTAGGCTTAGGCTTAGGCTTAGGCTTAGGCTTAGGCTTAGGCTTAGGCTTCGAAGCTCGTGCTAATATAACATTTTTCTTTGTATTAGATTGCACAAGACGTGGCGAAAAACGCGAGAAAATTGGAATTTGTGGGACTGGGACTATCGTTGGTCAGCCTCATCGTCTCCATATTCATTTTCTCGTATTTTCGGTGAGCTTTAATTTTTTTTCTATACATTACATTTACATTAATTACTCTCTGTTAAAACTAGGATAATGAGATAACAATGAGGCATTGTTATTTTTTGGGGCATTTTGGCATTCTTTGATCAAGTCATAAACGTTAACTTGACTTATTATAAAGACATGGTTTTCAAAAACAACAATTAGTATGCGATGTACAAGGCTCGTGTAGGAGGTTGAAAAATAAAGGAAATATTATATACTTTTATGAAAAATTATACACTTAAAGGGACAGGCCCATCAAAATAAACCTATATTTACGATAGGTTCATAATGACTATCAAGCATTTTTATCACAATATATACAAACTCAATTTCACATTTATTCGCCCTGGAAAACTTTTTCCGATGCGTTCAACTTAAATGTATACCGTAAAACCGCAAATATCCTTGTTGTCTATGCAAATTTATCGTGAAATTATAATGCGATTAAAATTTGCATATATAGCTTTGAAATCTGCAGTTTTATGGTATACATATACGTTGAGCGCATCGGAAAAAGGTTTTCCAGGGCGAATAAAGGTGAAATTTAGTTTGTATATATTGTAATAAAAATGCTTGATAGTCATTATGAATCTATCGTAAATATAGGTTTATTTTGATGGGCCTGTCCCTTTAAAACGGAATACCGGCCGGTTTTTGAAACGCATCGTGGACAACTGCATTCTTATGTATTTATGCGAAGTGGGGTATATTTTTGTATGCTAAATTATGCTCATGACGCATAAGAATGTTGGTGTACTCGATGCGTTTCAAAAACCGGCCGGTATTTCGCTTTAAATTTCAGGCGATTACGAGTATTCCGTAACATGTTGCACCTTCACTTGATGATTGCAATTCTAATGGTGGTGATCATTAGACTTGTACTTTATATCGATTTGATATTCACGGATAAGTTGGGACCGCAACAAAATCCGGCTGAAGGGAAGACGATCAACACGATGGTACGATATTTGGAGTATCTTTGATAAGTATACTGTAATTAACGGGGGTACTTTGGTCGCCGATATTTGTAGTATCTTTTCTAAGTATACTGTAGCGTGCATGTGGCTTTGAACGAACGCCCAATAGCACGATATTTGGAGCATCTCTTCTTTCTAAGTATACTGTATCTGAGGGGGGGGGGGGGGGTGGCTTTTGCCGTTCACGACACGTTCACGACACAAGAAAATGTTTCACCCTAAAGACACTTGGAAGGCATTGGCATAATCAGTAGTCTTTCTTTTACCAAAAACGGTGCTCAGTAGACTCGAACTCGCGTAATATTGGCGGTGCACTATCATGCTACCAGTTTTACCAGCATTCCTTATTTTCAGGTATTTGTATGCGAGATGATGTTCTTCCTGCTAGAATACTTCAAAACAGTGGCCTTTGGTTGGATGTTCTTGGAGGGATTCTACTTGCATAACCAACTTGTGCTAACGGTTTTCAGCGCCGAACCCCGACTTACGCCCTACTTATTTGCTGGATACGGTAAGTTTATAATCAATAGGATTCGATAATCCTATTGATTAGTCAATCGATAATCAGTAAATCAGTATGTCGTTAATCTATTTAGTATGTAAATGTCGCCAGGTCTATTCGTTGAACCTGGCACGTGGTTTGTGATGATGCACTACTTGAATATTGAAAAGTGGGGTCTGTCCACGCATACATATGTGTATTAGTGTCCGATAGTGTCCAGCTACCGGGTTTGTAGTTTGTATTGCTCGGCTAATATGGTCAAAGTCCCAAAAATCTACTTTTCTGTCCATATCTCCCTCTAATTTTATCTCATTTGTTTTCAAATTTATTCTGCGTCGACTTTTGTGCGCATCTCCCTTATGTAATATATTATTATTATTTTTAGGAATACCCTTAATACACACGGGTTTATGGCTTTTTGCCTTGCTATGGAAGAAGGATTTTAAGGTAATTATTATTATTATTATTATTCCAAGTTCAAGTTTATAAAAAATAAAAAACGTGAAAAGCCATCTGAATTGAATAATTTAAAGCGAAATACCGGCCGGTTTTTGACACGCATCGTAGACAACTGAATTCTTATGTATTTGTGCTACTTTGCTCGAATTTAGCTCCATTTTTATTCTAATTTATGTTTATTTACATAAGGTGTATAAGAACGCTGGTCTACTCGATGTGTTACAAAAACCTGCCGGTATTTCGCTTTAAATTAACATTAGTTTTTTTTTTTTTTTTTTTTTTTTTTTTTTTTTTTTATACTTGATTTTAAATATAATCAATAATTTATGTGGAACGGTGCCTCGGCTCATATTACTTGGAACCGGAGTTTTGGATACTCGACGGGCCACGGATGTGTGAATTAGTGGTTGGTTTTCGGTCTTGTCTAAAAAATTTACTTTCCTATCTTTTTGGTTTCCTGTCTTACTCTTTTGTACAACGAGAAAATTGGCGGCAAGCGGCAACGGCACGGCATGCGGGCGGGTACGAAAAAAAGAGTCACGTCGTTGGGGTATGGCGTGCAAGATTGCACGCCGAACCCACGCGGCTTGCGCGACGTGACTTTGCCGCCTGCCGCCGAAACCACGCGGCTTGCACGCCGAGTTTCGTCAGTGGTAAAACTCGCGGATTCATTGCTAAATTCCACACGATTACTGATTACGGTAAATCATTGGTAGTCTCTCCAATATATAACACAGCGAGTTTTCAAATGTAACGCTGTTGAACAGTAACGTTTCTAAATCTCCTTTCTGTGCGACCTTGTTTTGTGTTGTTTGTCTACTAATATTTGAACAAAAACTAAGACACTGGAAAATATCAAAATTACAGTAAATGAACACGTCGCACACAAAAAGAAAAAGAACTCAAAAAAAAAAAAAGAAAAAGTCACCCTTATGTATGAAAAAAAAAACAAATTTGTGTGCTCATCTTCGTTTTTCAACTTGGACGGGCACCACGAAAAAGCACTGTGTTTGGCGAGTGTGCCGTTCATAGAATACTAGCGTACACTATGAAGCTGTACAGCTAGAATACGGCGAAAAGTAGACATAATACTGCTTTAAAGCCGTGTAAAATGTATACGGTAAGAACCAGCCAAAGTCCCATTTTTTTGCGAATAAATGTCCACTATTTCAGGTGAATTCTTTCTTTATTTGCAACGTGATCCGTGTGTTATGGAGTAAAGTGCGAGAATCACACAATACGAGTGAAATGGTGCGCATGAAGTGGGTATTTATTGATTTATGATATTGTATTTATTGTTTTATAACGATTTTCGAGGTTTCTTAGGACTGTTGTCCATTTACAGGATAGACTGTCAAATATATTTGTCACGTTACACGTACAATACAAGTATTTATAAATTATTGGGCTTTCTACCGTACATATTGCTATGCGTACCGTACCGATCTTTCTAACCTTCTATTATATACTCGGTTAACATTGCTATGAATAAAATAGCAGCGCATATATGTGCCTTGTCTTTACTATATACCCGCCAGTTTTTGAAACGCACCGTGAACAGCTAAATTCTTACGTATTTATGCAAATTTGCTCGAATTTAGCGCGATTTTTATACGAATTTATGTTCATTTGCATAAGTTGCATAAGAATGTTGGTGTACTCGGTGCTCGATGTGTTTCAAAAACCGGCCAGTGTTACTCTTACTTAAATATAACACGAAATTATTGTAGAAAATCCGTGAAGGCCGCTTTGATGTTGATACCACTGCTTGGTATACCAAACATCATGCAAACGATACCATTTTCACCGACAAAGGATAATATTATGGTGGGTATTTATGGACTATACTTGAAAATATGTGTGTGTTCTCTGCTCAAACTTACAATTAAAACACTCGTCATTGATACGCCGAATACACTTTACATGTGAATCGGTAAAGTTGTTTCTGATTACGGTACCTGGCTGAACTGCTTGCCGTGAAATTCTCTGCGAGTTCTAGGCGTAAAGAAATGCGGTCTTCACAGTAATATTTCTGACATTCCGGACATCCTGTTCAAGTAAATTAAGAAAAACTTTTCTCGTGGGTCTCTCCCTTTAAAGCACCGCATTTCTCTGAAACCGCGTGTGGGAAAAACATGGGAAATTAGTTTCTTTTTCGTTTTCGGCACCCTGAAAGCGTTCTAATTTCGACAGTAGATCGTTTTAATTAAACTTGCAAATATTACTAACTTCGCCGAAAAACAATCCACCTAAACGCATCAAAACCGTATTTATTGTTTTAATTATATATGTTTGTGCGCACCTTTGTGGTGTAATAAATAATAATTATTATTATTGTTATAACATTTTCAGCGTTTTGCCGTCTGGACGTACACGGCGTCGTTTACTTATATGTATCAAGGGCTCATGATCACCATCATTTATTGCTTCACGAATAAAGAGGTTTGTATGCTTGTATTCAAATTTAAATACGTAGTATTTTGGGTTTGTAAAGGACGGAACCGCTCGGTAACCCGAAAACCGTCGGTAACCAGTCTCGAAAAGGTTTCTCCATGCAGACCATTTGAGGACCAGACACCGGACACTGCCTATATTTCGACTCATGAGAAACTGAGCTAATAAGTATACTTCCAGGTGAATACCGTACTCAAGGCGTTCTACTCGCGCTACAAACTACAACATACAAGCCAAACCGAGTTGAGACGAGGCTCTCGGTCCATAGCCACACACTACCAGGCGAAGAGCGGAACGGTATGTTACTTTGCTTATCCTACATATTGATTTTATGGTTGAGCAAGGTTTAACTTTAGTTTAACTCAGCTTACGTACACTCGTTCTTTTGCCATTGTTAGCACTAGGTGGGGCCGCACTACGTATCTCCTGGAGGGTTAACTCCAAACTTAAATTATGGCGTAACTAATTAGATCGTAAGCAATAAAGTAGTGTTAATAAAAAAATGCATGTAATCAGTATTGTAATCCTCTACTACACATTGTCTGTGAAGTGTTGTAAATCCATTACATATTGTGGTTCAAAACGCAAGAATTCGAAATCAAAACAGGATCAGATTTGCAATCATAAATATAAACATGGCGGCGCATCTACATCGAGTATTGTGATTGAGCAGAGAACGCACATCAATATTAAAAGCAGATGAAGCACAATCACGTTAGCGCAGCGCGTTCTCATCGCCACGCCATGGATGATTTGAATTCGCGCGCTTTCCCCTTGATCATCATTCATCAATCGATAATCCCCTTTTTCGTACAGAAGCGAAAAACTCCGCTGGCGGACTTGGTCGAAGCTGAGCAGGAAGTAACTATGTTTCTCAATTATATTATTTTAGTTTAAGTTCAATGAATGCGGTTTCCCAACACCCTTTTGGTTTTCTTACAAGTAGATTTCATAACACTGAGTGTCGGCTTTGCACCCATAAACTAACATATCCTGTTTTTTTTAAAGGGAAGATTTTCCTGTGGCCGGACATGAGTGGATTTCGAGAGAGAAGAGAAGAGAGAGAGAGAGAGAGAGAGAGAGAGGGGAAGGGAGAGAGTTAGGAAGAACACGCGCCATACTTACCCCTCCCTTTAAACAGTTAAGAAAAAGGCGAACCGTTTCCATTCACATCCTATGTTGCATGTGTGTGTGTGTGTGTAGTGAGTGTTTGTTTGAAATGTGAACTTTTTTGTCCATGGCCCAGTGCCTGTGAATTAGATGCTCAAAGCAGTATTGCACATACTTTGGGAAATTTGCATATGATACGCATTTCCTATGTATCCTATGTAAATTTGGTGCCGGAAGCTTCGGACGGGCTCCTCTGCAAAAATTTGCAGAGGATACATTGGAAATCCGTTTCGTATGCAAATTTCCCAAAGTAGGTATAATACTGCTTTAATGAGTCTTAAAGCTTGGTTTGTCGATGTTGGGGAAAATAATGGGGTATGAATCTTTATTATACGGTTAAATCAGTATTGTACTTCTAAGAAACTCTCTTTAAAGCGAAGTACCGGCCGGTTTTTGAAACACATCGAGAACACCATTAGAATAAAAAATCGGGCTAAATTCGAGTAACTTAGCGTAAATACGCAAGAATTCAATTGTCCACGATGCCGACGCGTTTCAAAAACCGGCCTGTACTTCCCTTTAATTCTTCCAGTCCGCGTCTCTTCACATTGAAGTGTCGTAAATTCATTGCAAATGAATTATATATCTTGGTTTAATTTTTGCTCTCTTGCTTTCTCTTGGTTGACTCGTGCCTTCTGCTTCTCTACACTAACTCTCACCCCTCTCTGCTTCTCTGTGTCTCATAGCTATGTGTGATATCTCCTAATCTGCTTCTCTGTGTGTCATGGCTATGTGTGTTCTCTCTCAGGTGACGACAGCGTTTGACGTGAATTGTTCAACGCAACTTTCGCCCTTCACGGCGCGCTCGAAGAACGGCTCCGGCGATTCGACAACCCGATTAATGCTTACTGTACCTGTGGTAGGTAGACATACCATAGCTTACCGGTTAACGCGCTGTTCTGGTAATTGAACGACGCGGGTTCGACTCCGGATCAGTTTCCTATTTTTTTTGTTGCAAAGAAACTTAAAGCGGTATTGCGGCTGGTTTTTGAAACGTATGCTGCTCGCTATATAACTGCACGGTTTTTTGTCTAGTTATGTTCATTTGCATACAAAGGTCGTCCAATATACGTTTCAAGAACCGGCTGTTGTCCCGCTTTAAAAACAAGCTTTTGTTGATTTGATGTGTGCGATGCTTTGTTGCTTGGCTTTCTAGAATAGTTCCTGTTTTTACTTCTTTGTGAGTGCTCGTGCGCATGGGCGTCTCTTTTGTGTGCGACAAATCATTAATTACCATTATTAAAGGGAGAGGCCCATGAGAAAAAAGTTGTCCTTAATTTACTTACACAGGATGTCCGGAATTTAAGAAATACTTCTGTGAAAACCGCACTTCTTTACACCTCGAACTCGCAAAGTTATTCTCCGGCAAACTGTTCGGCCAGGTACCGTAGTCAGAATCAATTGTTGCGCTTTTGGGCATTACAGTATTGGAAACGCCCTGTTAATATCATGTGCATGATTCTCATTCGTTTTGACATTAATTTGAAGAGAAAGGATGAAAATGGACGATATAAACCGTAAAAACGTTCTGACTACGGTACCTGGCCGAACAGTTTGCCGAGGAATAACTCTCTGAGTCTGGGTGTAAATAAATGCTGTTTTCACAGAAGTATTTCTAAAATTCCGGACATCCTGTGTAAGTAAATTAAGGACAACTTTTTTTCTCATGGGCCTCTCCCTTTAATTATCATTATTTTATCCCCTATATTTAAGTTGCGCTTGGGTGATTCACTTTTATGTTGCTAAGGCTGGAGAGGTGGTCCATAAGGCAATTATCCCCTAATTATCTATAAATTATTAATTTATTCAGAAATTGCAACTCACACAAAACGCAGTAGACCACACTTTGCCTCCCGCCTTGTTTGCGCCCGTAAAGCACACCACATCTCCAGCTCCAACCATGCAATTAGCATATTAATTATGCAAATGTCACTAATTGCCTAACTAATTAACTTACAGATCGACGAATGTGTGAACAACAACTACAACAACCCACCGAACGTGTTTAGTAATTTCGGGAGCGCGACAGAGAAAACGCCCCTAAAATCACAGTATGACTGCAATCTCATTGAAACACCTATACGGTAAGAGATAATATTGGCATAACAGCAAATGTATGTTGGGACCTGTCTTCCCATGTAGGCCATTCAAATAACAGCGCGATTTTTTATTCTAAGTAAGCTCGTTTGCATGCAACATATGGGAATGAAGTTGTCGATACGTTTCAAAAACCGGCCGTTCGCTTTAATATTTCAAAATGACAACAGGTGGTCTAGTGGTTAGAGCGTGCCCCTGGTATACGTCTCAGAAGTGCGATTCTTTTCGTAGCGAAGAGTAGTTTTTGTTTTCTGCAGTCTCTAATCTAAACTCTGTCGTTGGGCTGTTAGTTGCCGCACAACCAGCGCACATGTCCAGTCCTTCGGTAAAGACATGTCCAGTCCTTCGGTAGCGACGAAACGGTGGGCCGCTGGTGCGCCATGGGTGCGCCATGTGTGAGCGTACGAAATTTGATGACGCGCTCCTGACATATTTTATTTTAGAAACGGCAGCTCTATCCAACAAAATGGTAATTCGCTCAACAACGATGTATATTGATTTCTTGGTGCCGCGGTCGTGTCCATATGCACGACAAAAACACTCCACACTTCCAATCAATAAAGCGGGTCTCTTTTTGAAGCGGGGCTTCTTTATTTTTTTATTTTTTTTTTGTTACAATTTCCTTGTATTTATATTTTGCAATGCTTGAGGATTTGCTTAGAACAAATAGCTTATTGTTGAATGACGTGCACATGTGCAGTCCACACTACTAAAAGTATGAAGCGAAATGTTTGAAGGATCAGGCTCACGAGAAATTAATATGCTGAAAATCGAATAAAACGAGCCTGAACCGGTGGTTCTGATGTATAAAATCAAACATAGAAGACGTATAACCAATACCTATGATCCACGGCATAATATTTTAGTATTATTTTAATAATTTAAAGCGATATGACACTTTTGCAGCGTAGTGGGCCACTCGTACCCCATGCATTATATGCAGATTGTGTTCTGTTTTGTTCTATATGCATCAAAACCACGTGTCATTTCGCTTTAAACATAGCTTGCATTCCTTGCCGCGCATGAATTGTATTTTCTCATGAGAACCTAAATCAGGTAACAACAAAAGCAGCTTGCCAGCCACTCTCCAATACATACAACAGATAACGCTTGTTTTCTAGAATTATATTACATAATTTAAAGCGAAATACCGGCCGGTTTTTGAAACACATCGATTAGACCACCCTTCTTATGCAGGTTATGCAAATTAGCATAAATTAGAATAAAAATTCTAGCAAATTAGCATAACTGCGTAAGAATTCAGTTGTCCGCGATGCGTTTCAAAAACCGGACGGTTTTTCGTACGAGACCATTTCATTGAAATTTGCCATAGTGCAATTTGTGAACAGACATTTACTTTGTACATTATTATCAAAACTTCCGACATCGAGCAGTTTACATATTTAAAAACACTGTACAACAATGCGGGAAGTACCAAGTAAAAAAAGATTATTCATGTAATTGTGAACGAAGTGGTTCTCGTCCTGTAGTTTTCTGCTTATTCTCCAAACAAACAAATTTGTCCCGCTGATTGATTTATTGATTTTTCTTGCACTGTTATTTTCTTGAATGTGTTGTTTTTGGGAATAAAGGTTTATTGGCGATTTTTTCTTATGCATGTTATACCCGACAAATGATCAATATTTGGTGATGAAGAAAAAAAATAAGAAACTGAAGGAACAAAAAGAGATTCATAGTTAGCACGAAGGCTAGATTTAAAGCGAAATGACTTGTGGTTGTGAAACGAACACTGAACACGTATTACATGCAAATTTATGTGTTCCTGTGACCTAGCGCAAGCATATGTGGATGTGTAGTCGTCCAGCATGTACGTAGTATATCACAACCACGTGCCATAACGCTTTAAATAGATAATGTATGGGTGCTTTGTCTTACTACGGTTAACGCAATGTTTGTCGCATTGATCACTAAATTATTATACTACGTAAAACTACAACCAACTTTAAAAAGTTTTGTGAATCACCGAATAAATAAACCGAAGTTAAACATCCTACACGTAGGTCATATGAAGAGAGTCAAAGAAATCCGGAACGAAAATGTTTGTAGTTGATTGTGCATTTGTACTACGATTGCCTGAATATACCGTATTATCCTCCAAGTCATCACCCAAAAGGTAGGCCTTTTCGTCAAACTGATTCTCCTTTCGCTTAGCCGACGGTGTCCATCTTGACGTGCTCGACGTCCGCCTCCTCTGCGGCGACACCGTCGCAGCCGATCTCGTCGTCGACGAAGATTTCAGAATAGATACTGGACCTGGTCCGTCGGCCACGACACTTTTCTGTTTAATTTTCTTGTCCGTAGAGTCTGCTTGCGAAAAACTGATCCTTTTACCATTTCTCGGTAAACTTGAACAATCTGAGCCATCTTGGATGACGGTTATAGCTGGGAGGACGGTGGACTGCTTCCTCGGCTGATTGGCATGTTCGGGGGTTGGCTTGGGTGTCGCCGCTTGCGCGCCGACATCTGCCGCAGCGTTGTCAATCATCGACTGGGGAATGCTGGAGAAGGCGCCGGCTCTCCTGCGGCGTTCCGTGCCCACATCGAACGGCGCAGGGCAGGAAGTCCGGTGGAGTAGGGCAGTCTGAAAAGATTTCGTTAGCGTAATCGTAAGTAATCGGAATTACTCTTTTTTTATTTAGGCAAACAATTTGCAAGCAGACGCACACACTCATACATCCCACACATACACATCACACATTCTCAGACGCACGCGCATATTCCCACACACAAGCCACATTCATAAACCCCACGAATAACCCAGGCACACACCCCCACGCCCGCCCACTTACTAATACGCCCAGGCATACACCCACGCATACATCCACTAGTACACCCAAGCATACGCCCACACAGACACACACTGATTCACCCACTCGCCAATTTCTCCGCCCACGCACTCACCAATTTCTCCGCCCACGCGCTAGTTTCTTCGCCTACACAGACACCCATGAAATACACACACAAATCCACGCCTATATCCGCTAATACACCCACGTATGCTCTCTAACTCACCCATGCATCCCTAGAACACCCACACAAACGCTTACACACACTCCTACGCTCCTACGCACACATTCATACACCCACGCACATATTCATAACCAAGTTTGCAGACACTCGGACACTAGTACACCCGCGCGTTTTCATCTACATCCATGATACCATTTCCACCATGATATTGACTCTCACGCCCGCCCCTACTCATACAATTGCCCACGCCTACAAAACCGTGGAACATCTGAGTTTGGTTGTAAGCAAATGTACAAAAGTACTCTAGCATGAGTAAAGCTAACCAACCATACGAGTGAAAAGTTCTCCCCAAAAAAGCTGAGTCATAAATGCAAAAAAAAAGTGAAGAAATGGGAGCAGTCATTAAACTAATCAGTCAATAATTAAATTGTATAAATATATTTTATAATGAATATTTCTAGATGTAAACCGGTAAAAGTAGGGGACGGGCTTGAAATGACTGCGTCCCTTAAAAGCGAATACCAAACGCTATAGGTATAAGGTAGCCAGATCACATGCCAAAACACAACATCACCATTTTTTTGTGGGATAATCAGCAATAAGGAACGTGGTTTTGAAATGTATACTGAACAACTTAATTTTCATACATTATATGCAAATATTGTTTCCTTTTGTACCGTAATGGCTCAGCATGGATCACACTTTGCACATAACACATGGTCATTCAACTCTCCAACCTTCAAAACCACGTGCAGTACCGCTTTGAAAATATCGACGGACTAAGCCTAAACATACCATCAGACATGTTACCACCTCCACCGGTGGTCGTCGCGGTTCCGTTAAGAAGTTTCATGCGAAGTTTGGAACGTTTCCGACCTTGCTGCAAACACAACAGAGCGGTATTGCCACGGCACAGAAGCGAATAAAGAGAAGGGTTAAAGGACTAACAAGGTTGACTGTCCTTAGTTAGGGACTCTGCGAAAAAAATACTGGCCCGTTTTTGAAACGCATCGGGTACATCAGCATTATTATGCAGCTTATGCAGAATAAAAAGTCGAGCCAAATTCGAGTAAATTAGCATAAACACGTAAGAACTCAGCTGTCCACGATGTGTTTCAAAAACTGGCCGCTATTTCGTTTTAATCCTTTAATCCTTAAAATACCCATACTAAATGGAGAAACACACGCTATGCAGACGTTTAGCCACCATTTAAAGGCACACTGAGCAAACCGTAGAGAGGCGCGCTCGGAGGCGACCTAGACTTCTCGTCGCGCACCGCCAAAGCTGTGCCGGGATAATCAGACGCACTGCTCGCAGAGAAAGCGTGAGCTATCTCGATTCTCCAATATATTATGAAGTATAAGCAAACGTCATTTCTCGCGAGACTTTTTGTTTGTAGTTTGGACTCCTAATTTTTTAGCGTACTACGTTAAGCGCTTATGGAATCAGCCGTAAG
This sequence comes from Pelodera strongyloides, assembly GCA_036852015.1. Lineage (NCBI taxonomy): Eukaryota > Metazoa > Nematoda > Chromadorea > Rhabditida > Rhabditidae > Pelodera > Pelodera strongyloides. Next base: position 20,219 of record JAANDG010000724.1, on the reverse strand, counting down.
CTAAACATAAGCTAGAAGGCATTGGGTTAGTACACATCAACACAGCATTCTTGGGTAAGGGGCAAACCGCATTCATCAGGGGAAGGACCAAAAAAGAACTATTTATTCTTGAAAAGTTAGGTTCCAGCCAATCGAGCCGCCGGTTCGAATTCCGCATGTATGTGACCAAAACGAGCAAAAAGGAGGCAGCGGGGGATCGCACGAGCGGGGAAGAAGTAAAAATAATTTACGACCAAAGAACTCACATTGAGCACGGACATCTCACTGTACCGCGTGCTTCGCGATCGGTCCATTTTGCTGACCGCGACGCTTCTGAAAGATGTTTTTTGTAGGTATATCCTGTTCCAGGTAAAAAATTTTCACTTCCATAAAAATTATAAATGTACGGGGACAGAGAAAAAGAGAGAGAGAGAAAGAGAGCGAGAAAGAGAGAGAGAAAGAGAAAGAGAGGGAGAGGGAGAGAGATAGTAGTTATTTCATCACGAATCCACCATGGCTGGCTTATGCACTAATAACTAAGTGGACATCTAAAATAAGAGGACTTTTTGTAATGCCAACCTGACTCGTTCAGGAAATAACTGTGACAGTTCGTATTCTTCAGAGCGAAAATTGACACAAGGAAGCCATCGAAACGCGTAGCGAAACCCGATGCGGAACCTTAAAATAAACGATATGGTTAAACCCAACTTCGCAAGGAAACTAAACTATGCGTGGGTAACGTGTCTGAAATACACGTTCCGGCCTGCTCTAGCTTTTCAATAAAATACAAATGTTGAATTTGTTCTGCACAACACCGGAATGCGCCCCTCCTAATTACTCATTTTTGAATGTTTCCAAACAGAAGTCACTAAGCGTTCAATAAAATTGTTACGTTACACATGTTTCACATTTTACACATTTTACGTTACACAAAAACGTTACACATGTTTCTCATTATAATAGAATACAATGAAGCGTATCTATCTAATAAACATAATAAATAACAAACTATTCTACCTCGCATTTGCGTAACAGTAAATGATCGGGTTATAGGCACAACTGCTCATGGCCAACCAGTAGACACCCACATAAGTGGAGTACAAAAGAGCCTGAAATTATTTTTCTTCATCCTACTAACGCGACGATGTTCCATGAGCGAACTACCGCCGGTTTTTGAAAAGCAACTCAAATAACTGCATTCTACCGTATTTATGCTGAGCGGAGTCAAATTGGGCCCATTTTTTATTCAAATTATGCTCATTTGAATATGATGCATAAGAATGAAAATGACCACGATGCGTTTCATAAACCGGCCGGAATATCGCTTTAATAAACACATTTTTACATATGTAAAGGGTGTCGTATCGCACTGCACAATAAAGTGTTATAACCTACAAGTCACTATACGTATAGACAGGTTAGGGATAATAAATTAGTATTTAGAAGTTGTTAGAAGGCTGCAAATATGTAGCAAGTAAAGCTAACTTATAGGGAAAAGGTGGCAAATGTAATGTCTTATCGTTAGCCTTGCTGTTAAAAAAAAAACAGGTCAACATATATTTTTGTGCTCATTTCAGTATCGACATTATTTTTTTCATTTTGCATCCCTTCTAGAGCAAAAAAAAAATTCGCACCTTTATTTCCAGACTGCTAACCATCGGTAGAAATGTGTGGTAGAAATGGTAAGGTGCCCAGCAGATCATGAAGATCGCTACCATTAGGGCCAACATCTTCACCGCCTAAAGATTTAGAGCTGTAATTACCCAGCAATTAAAGACACATAGTAATTGCCTAACCTAAAGCTGGCACGTAAATTTTACAGCTTGCATCAATTCCGAAAGAAACTATGTGATCACCTACGTATAAACGTCGCATAAAACACAAATCGTACATGAGCTACTAATACTAATGAACTCACACAGAAACGCTAGCCTGACGGTAAGCTAACGGCCACATACCGCTAGCGTAAATTCTCGATGGGCCGAATAGCCATTACGGTGTTACGGTCGTATTTCCTATGTATATTTGGTTGTACCTTACCTTACTCTTTGCCTTCACTTGGTCACCTCTTTTAGTATTCCTTGCGGCAACAGTGTTGTCAGCTCTAAATAAAATATATACACATATAGAAAACGTTTAAGTTTACAAAATTTACAGTCTACATAATTTAATAGTATCTATGGAAGGTTTATATTATTGCGTATTTTCTTTCTTTCATGCTATTTTTGAGTTCGAAAATTGCTGAAGTTTATGATGAAGTGTGTGTAAACACTACAGGACTGCACTAAGTGAACTTGCGAGGTGAGCACCTAGAGAGAAATTTGCAGCGTGAACCGGCTTATTGTATAATCCGGTCTTCAGTCGCGCAGCGCCCCTTTTTTTGCCCCCTACGCGGCTGGCCGGGGGCCCCCTGCGCGGTTGGCCGGGGGTGCGCTGCGCGGTTGAGCTCCCCGATGCACCGCGCAACCAGCCGCGTAGTTTGCATACTACGCGGCTGGGTGCGCCCCCCTGCGCGGTACGCGGTTGTCTACGCCCGCACTGGAAACTGCGCGGCTGGCTACGCGTGCACTCCAGTGCGGCTGGCAGTAGGGGCGATGCGCACCCAAGAACGTAGTAATACACCATGACACCCTTGGGTACCTCATGGACACCTTGGCCACCAGTGGACACCCCAATTACATGAAGCTGGGGATAGCCGGGAGGAGGACTCCGATGAAGGAACTATTCCGAGGAAAAAGTGTGCGGCGGCGGATTCGATCTACCATCGTCGGGGTTTCGCCAATAAACATAAACACCATAAAAGTTACCGTACCTTCGAAAGGCGTAAGCTATCCGCGCAAACGTAAAAGAGAGAAGAAAAAGGGGCATTGCGTAGAGGACAATAAATAAACAGTGTTCGTATCTGAAACAAAAATTATGGGATTATAACATCAAAGAGATGTAGCACTTTACGCAATGAGGTTATCGCTGCCATGATAGCTTAGGCTTAGGCTTAGGCTTAGGCTCCGCGGGGACTTTGTCTTTTTTTCCCTCGGCTCTCTACAAGCTCACAGAAAAATGCGGAATATTCCTTTTGTGGATTTGGGTCTTCCAGTTTATTTAGAAGCGTTCAATTTATTCCCGATCCTATAAAATTATTGGAAACCAAGCCTATATAAATTAAAAAAAAATTATATATATATTAAAAATACCCACAGAGCTCCCGGATCCTCGTGTTGAAATTTAAACCATCCCGGGTAGTTGGGACTGCACACCCGTCGTACTGTCATCTGAAACGACAATCGCTATGCTGAAGGCCCATTTAAAGGGACCCGGTCACCTTTTTGTCCCTTTTGTATACTTTGCGTTTTAATTATCTGAATAATATTTAGAACAAGTGTTGGGAAATGTTTTGCAAGAAATGAGGCATCAGCGAGTAAAACGATGTCGAAAAATAGCTTTCCTATAACAAGATAATAAAAACACAGAGTATGCAAAAGGATCCAAAAGGTTTCCTCATCCCTTTAAAGGGAGGGGGTCAATTTAAATCGCCCACTACTTTATTTTTGTGTGTATTGTTCACCCCCATAAAATATTCATCACTCAATTCCCCGTGGGGAATTCCCCGCCTTTTTCTCCGCGTGTGTGTCTCACTTTAGAATGCTATTTTCATCCCCCAGGGAATATTTCCCCGAGGGAATCGGATTGGTGAAATATAAACCTATCACCTTTCGCGTGGCAATCACATAAATTGGCGTGAAGCTAACGGCGGCGAAAAGAGCCGTTGGCATTGCGAAGAGTGATGAAATGGCCCAAATTGCTGAATAAATTTACATTTTTTTTAAATACTTAGCCAATCTGGTTTAGTTACCCAAGTTTGAGGTTTTTGGTTAAAATCGCAAGATACCCAAGTCGGCTTACTTACGCACGTTTGCGACTTTCGGATTATAAAGCAAGTAAGTAAGTTGTTTAGTTACTCAAGCTTGCTAATGAACACCTTTTAAAGAAATAAAGAAATAAGGCTTGTTATCAAAGACTTAACAAAGAAACTTTTGACAACTTTTGTTTTTGTTTCCGTATTGGGCAACACACATTCTATTATTACAGCTTAATTTCAAAAGGTTACATGTTCCCTTTAGTACTGAGAAAAGTTAAAACCTCACTACTTATTGTAGCCGCCGTACGTCGCGTAGAAAGTGGTCGTTTTCTGAGCGGATTCACCACAGCTTGACATCTGAAACAAATTAGAATGTCAAAGTAGCATAGAGAGGTTTAAAGCGAAATGCCGGCTGGTTTTTGAAACGTATCGTGGACAACTGGATTCTTATTCATGCTAAGTTGCTCGAATTTATCTCGATTTTTTATTCTAATTTATATTCATTTGCATAAAAAAATTTAGCGAGGAAACACGTTACCTATCCCAACTGAGCGCCATCATCGACAGTACGCTAACGCATGTGGGCGCGACGCCGAAGAATTGATTGATCGCGCAGAACGCGCTACCGTACCTGAAAAATCACAGCATAGGTGTTTGGCTATTTTATCTTTTCATGGTGTTTTAGAATAACCTACCAAGTGAAGAATATTGTGCAACCGGCTTTCGCAGTCATGACTGTGGATTGACGAAAATTTTCTCATAAATTCATTACGTTGAGCCTTTAAAGGAAGAGGCCCACGAAGAAAAAGTTGTCCTCAATTTACTTGCACAGAATGTCCGGAATTTCGGAAATATTACTGTGAAAACCGCATTTCTTTGCACCTAGAACTCACAGAGTTATTTTCCGGCAAACGGTTCGGTCAGGTACCGTTGTCAGGATCAATTTTCGCGCTTTTAGGGCATTCCTGTGTTGGAAACGCCTCGTTATAATTGTAGTAATGATCTATATTCGCTAGAACATTATTACGTTGAAAAAGAATGCAGGTGCACGGATATAAACCACAAAAACTATTTTTTGTGTTGCTGACTACGGTACCTGGTCGAACTGTTTAGCATAGAATATCTCTGCGAGTTCTAGATGCAAATTTATGCGGTTTTCACAGTAATATTTCTGAGATACCGGACATTCTGTGCAAGTAAATTGAAGAAATTCTTTTTCTCGTGGGCCTCTCCCTTTAACGAATCTGTCCAGCATCGCGAAAGCGGTTTGGTGTCGGTATGTAATGGTGTTTCCAAGTATCCCAAAAATTCTGTGTGATTCTGCCAATACTGCCGAATTTCTGCACGAAACTTGCATAAATATGAAAAATTAAAAAAATATTCTCGTGTAGTTCCAAGATACTGTAAATTTTCACCATACTTGGAAACCCCATAAACTTGGGAAACACTTTCGCGGCGTGGCAACCTAGCTTGCACGCCAGCTGACTTTGTGCATCAGTGCGAAAGTAAGCAACAGATCACCGGTATCTAACCTTAGTACATTAGATGTCATTACCTTAACTAATGTAGTGTTACGACCCTTTACACATCTACACAGCCCCCAAAAGCACTATTAGAAAAACAACCCACCACCAATCGTAATACAAGTTGAACGTCCAGGACGAGCCAACGTTGAGAACGGCTATTAGGAAATCAGCTAGGGCCATGTTGAACAAGAAATAATTGAAGCCATGGTGCATTACCTAAAACAAATGGTATTTTCGTAGAAACAAGACATTGTATTAAAAGCTTATTTTGTCGAAATGTGGTAAGAATCCGTAAGAATGTACAATAAGATCGCGCGATGACTGGTTCGTGACCATATGGTGGCCAGTTGATGACGATTTTCGATATAACTTGGCCACCACATGGTCACGAAAAGGGTCACCACTTGGGCTGGTCCACGAAAAACCAATGAATCGTTACCAAATGGGTTCACCCATTTCCTAAGGACTTGTAATAATACTTGCATATAAATGGAATGTTAGAAAATATTTTTTTAATAGAAAATTAGACAATTAAAATAAAACCGACCTTATGCGAGTAGATTATCCACATAACGCATAGATTTCCAACCACTGCACCAAGAATTAGTAGAATAAAGGCACTGGCCACCAGCGCTTGGAATGCACTGAAAGATGGAAACTGGCTTGATTTTGCTTTTGGTCCACTCTTATTCTATGCAAATATATTGATATACTGTGCGAATTCAATGTTGTTTGCTGAGGGAGGTAGAGTAAATTAAAGCGAAGTGCCGGCCGGTTTTTCAAACGCATCGTGGATAACCGAATTCTTACATATTTATGCTAAGTTGCTAGAATTTAGCTTGTTTAGGCTTAGGGTGAGGCTTATCAAATATGTATTGTGCTTCAGGTACGCTAATGCGTTCGGGGCGATCAATAAATTATTCGGCGTCGCACCCGCGTGCGCCACGTCTTGAGTAAGAGAAAAAACATCTTTCACGGGCGGCTTCTTTTCATTTAGCGCTATTTAGCACAGGCAATTAGACACCTCCACTGTCAAAAACTCTTTCCTTTTTTTATTAGGCTCAGGCTTAGGCTTAGGCTTAGGCTTAGGCTTAGGCTTAGGCTTAGGCTCAGGCTCAATTTTGTAACGAGATAACAACTCACACACTATATTCACTGTCGTCGGTGGCGCAGATGAAATCCTGTTCAAAAGTGAAATTGACGAATGATAAGTTTGGATGGGTACATAGGTAGTCGCCCAGTGTTTGGAGTTCGCCTTCCGTCATGTTGGGAATCATGGCCCTTCAAAGAGTTGGTGTTAGAAAAACATGGCGCACCTGTGGCACACGTCTAGGTGCGCAGTAGATGCGTCAAACGTGTGCCACGATTGTGTCAACTGGAGAGAACCGCAAAATAAGTGCCGTCGCACTGCACTTTAAGCCAATAGCGTAAGTCGCTCAACGCAAGAGAAAGTAGAAAGTACCGTCTCCCTTCTAAACTACTAAATAGTACTCATAACTTATGGGCTTAGGCTTAGGTTTAGGCTTAGGCTTAGGCTTAGGCATCTCCCCTCCATACCTAGCGTTTCCGAACACGTTTTCTTTTATATACATGTCGTCGCCCACCACTCTAATTAAAGCTCAATAAAGCGAACAAAAATTATTTAGTAAGTATTGTTTTTCTAGAATTTCCCTTTTAATTAATACGCAGGATTTCGAGGGCACCCCTTTTCACCTAACAACCAATAAAGAGGGGAGGATAGTTGAGAAAGAAGAGCACATTGTATATTCAGTGCAATTGACAGGCAATGTTTAATAGAGGTTAGAGGACGGAACCTAATTACCAAGAAACAAACGTGTTAGGAGAGGGAGGGATAGAGAGAGAGAGAGAGAGAGAGAGACAAAGGGAGAGAGGAGAGAGGAGGGAGAGAGAGAGGGGGAGGTACGACACCACCCCCCCTAACCGACACCAGACGCTCCGGTCGATCGCAGGAAGGAGAGAAGTGAGACGGGCACCGTCAGTACTACAATGCGAGCCGAGCGAGGCAGATGAGGAGAGAGAAAAGAAGACAGAGGCGAGAGGGAGGTGAGAGGGAGAGATAGGGAGAGAGAGAAAGAGAGAGAGAGAGAGAGAGAGAGAACGTATACAACCACACTTAAAATTCGGCATACTTGCATAGCTTCAAGGAGCCTGCGGTCAGATTACGAAAAATCGTCAATGTTAACTTTTAATCAATTACTACATGGCGCATTAGAGATCGCGACAATTAACTTCAACGCGGAACATTGACGGCGAAGAGCGCGCGCCACTAGCTCAGCGACTAATGCGTTGCTCTAGGAAACAGGCCGATGGTTCGGATCCGTTCGGATCCTCGATAGTTCCCAATGCAAGGTAATATAACACTACTATCAGTACGACTCTACGAAAAAATTATGCTCGAGACCAACATTCATGAAAACACGAAATTACATCTTCAATCTCAAATCTACCAAAAACAAACATCAAAATATCGCGTCGATGTATATTAGAGAGGAAGAAGTACCCAAGAAATAATATGGGGCCTTAGGGGCGAAAGAGACCCCCGATGACGATATATTAACACATTAGGGTCTATATAAGGACATAAATGCTGTGGCAAGAAAGGAAGACGCCGTAGCCAGATAGTATAGTGAAGGATTGTGAAGTGATGTAAGTATTTAAAGTTACGTATTGTACAATACATGTGGGCTGGGTTAGGAAAATTTCACTCACAATCAGTATAACTAGTGGTTTTGAAGCGTATGATGTAATACTGCGTTCCCATGTATTATATGCAAATTATGCGTCCTTTTGGGCATAATGGAACACAATGCAGCTTCCCAGCATACGTTACAAAATACTCACCATGCCTCACCAACTAATATAAAAGATAATAGAAGCAAGCTGGATTGAAATACAAAGCAAATTCTACTAACTGATGAAGACAAATAGGCGATGTTTAACAAACAATAAGCAACAAACACTAAGCTACGATAAGGCGCATTGTGTGCCCTGAAGTTGCAACTTACAATTATTTTAAATCTGTATAACTTCCGGTTTTCGAAACGTATGTTGAACAACTACATTCTCATGCATCCTACACACATAACTACGATTAGAATAAAAAATCGACCCCAATTCCACCCCCGCTAGTGTACATAGGAATGCAGTTGTCCAATATCTCTTTCAAAAACCGACTGTTATATCGCTTTAAAAAAAGAAAGGAATAGAAAAAGAAGACAAATGGTGCATGTATGCGTAATCTTAAACGAAATGGAAAAGTGGAAACAATCTAATTTCTGACACTTGTAACTTGTTGCCAGGTTTCTCATGCGAAACAATGCAATTTAAGTGCGCTTGCATTCAGAACGCAAGTTACAAGGAATACAATATAAGCCCACTTATTGATGGTGCTACTTGCTAAAACTACGCTTTCTAACTGGTACAGGTACCTGAACTAGTACCAGTACTGTTACTGGTAGGGTACAAGTTACTGTTACTGAGAATGGTGATAGCTCTGGTGCTGACACTGGTACACTGATGCCACTCAGGTGGTGCGAAAAAATATGCGAAAAAAAAGAGAACGTGGCGCAAAAAGTTCGCGCGGCGACCACATGGCGCGAATTGTTCGCCCGGCGAGTATGGAAATAGGAATAATCGGACCTGACTCAGCAAGGCATGTGCGCGGTAACTATGCCCCATACAAGTTCTCACTCGATGGTTACTCGGGGACTCGCGCGACCCCAGCGAGAGTCTGGCGAGACTGAGCGAAACACTAGGCGAGAACTGGGCCTATTTTTTGCCGCGAATCAAAGGACAGGCACTGTTTTGGCGGTTTCACGAACAGACACTGCTTTGGCGCGAGTGCGGCACCGTCTGGTGCGGTACTTAGTGAAGGTCGAACTTTAATCCTAGTTTATTTATACATTTCAGCAAACAAAAGTCGCTGAACTCTAAACAGGGCCTGAACCGGAAAGATTGTAATTTAAAAAGAGTGTGCTGGTCATTAAAGGAAATTAAACTAACTCTTCGCTTTCCATTTTTTTGTTTAATTAAATGTTGCGATTTGGTGGAAAAGTGGTTGAAGGCGAAAAAAGGAAAAGAAATGCACATGAGCACATGATGAGAAGTGAATTAAGAATTTTAATGTTAATGTGGTTTCAAATGTGGTTTTGAACCTTTCAGATGTGGTTTTCAACCACCCTCGCCTTACCCCCTGCCTGTACGGTATTATTACCCCTTCCAGAGAGAGAGAGAGAGAGACAGAGAGAGAGAGAGACAGAGAGAGAGAAAAAAGAGAGAGAGACATACAGAGGGAGAGTACACTGTGAAAGCTTCCAATTCGGTATTTAGGAGAATAGTATAAAAGAGAGAGAGAGAGAGAGAGAGAGACCAAGATACACTTATGAAAGAGTCACGATATGTAGGCACATATATGTTCTAAGACCTAAGATATTAGTCTCCCGCGGGTCGGGAAATTATTTCCCATATCTCATAATAATAATATTTGATTGGGTTCAATCAAAAAGTGCGTGTTTGTGCTCTCGCGTATGTCGCCAACCGCCACACTCTATTATCTTCAAATAAGCGGAATCCCTAATTCTAATTCACCCGCTCCCTTCCGTGAATGTGGGAGGGAGGGGAACACTAATTGGACGAAACCTCATCGAGGAGAATCATGGCGAAGAAATGATATCTCGGATATATCTTGGAGCCAGGGGGTTGGGGAGGGGAGTTTATCCCTTGGGCAGGCGTGAACTAATAGATATCAGCCAACGTTAAAGTTATGGGTGCAGCACTGACCAAACTCGGTTGGTGCGCTGCAAAAGGGGGCTCGCCCACAGCGCATCGCGCACTTCGCCCAGTCTTGGCCGGACTCTCGGCAGAAGTGTACTGGCTACGTTACGCGAACGTGCGAAGATTAGGCGAAAGCGCCCGCACCCATTTTATCTGGTTCTGCATGGATTTTAATATTTTCGTCCGGCCGTCCTTTCACCGGGCGTACCTGGCAAGAGTCTAGCGAAGATTGGGCGAATGCCCGGCGAGGTGCGAGATTTCAACGAACCCCCTTTATTTTCGCCGCGGTCCATACTAAAGGTTCGCGTTGAGTATATAAAGTGATAGCGTGGTGGTTAACATCTCTAATCCAGAGGGACGAGTAAAATACCTCTTTAACAATATTATCTTTATTTATTCACCATACCTATAAACAAAGACTCGAAACCCTTCGACAGTAAGGTGCAATCCTCTGCTATTCATTATAGTGTCCATAGTCCTCCGCTATAGATTACGGTATATATTGCAGATAGTTTTTGAATCCAAACGTTTGTAGAGAATATCAGAATGTGAAAATTTTGGAGTTTCAGAGTGAAACTGTAGAGAATTTCGGGGAAAATTCAAATTTCAGGATTTCCGAATGACAATGTGGAGAATTTCGGGTCTTCAACAGTTTCCAGCAAATATATTATGAAACTTCAGGCTTTGGAATTTCGGGCGTGTAGTTATAGAAGTAGTAGTTACAGGGAGAATTGCATGGGTAAGAAATTATGGGCGTTAGGAGTAGGGAAATATGGTAGTTAAGTCTTGGTCTAAGGCTTGGACACTGGGAGATTTCGCCCAAAATGATATATTTGGCTGAGTTGTCATTCATATGTAAGGCTGCAATTGACAACTAAGTTTCCGTACCACTAAACCAATAGGATGGGGTAGAGAAACGCTTTTTTTCAAGCAAAAATGTCGTGTTTCAGTTCCCGGGAAATCAACGGACTGTGTATGATGTGGATGTAAGTGTAGGAGTGTAAAGATTTATGTTAGATACGAAATTTTAAAACAAAACAGCGGGTGATTAAACTTCGAACATGGTGGTCTCTAACTATCAACGTTTTACGATTTACTGTTAAAGCGAAATAGCGGCCGGTTTTTGAAACGCATCTCAATTACCTGCATTCCTATGTATTTATGCCAACGTGGGGTCGAATTTGGGTCGAGTTTAATGTTTATTTGACAAAAGTTTCAAGAACCGGCTGTTATTTCGCTGTAAGGCAGTGATCATGGTTTAACAGAATTTGTAAAGTAACGCTGCTAAAGTATACCCCTGATATTTAGAGAAGAATACCCTATCACATAACGTTCACAAGGGCTTTTACTTATAACGTCGGGTCTGTAGTCTGTGCTCAAAAGGGAATATACAGAGGAGGTAAGATAACCATATTCACCACTAGGATTCCCTCGGGTAAATATTCCCCTGGGACAGACAATAGCATTAAAGTCCCGCTCGGGGAATTGAGTGGTGAATATGGACTCTGGTCAGAGGTAGGAAATTCCCTGTTCTCAATATCATAACTTGTATATTATGGCTGGTTAAAAGCAAAAACCGTACACATGTGCTCTTTATTGCTGTCCCAGTCCAATAAATATTTGGAAAAAAAGAAGAATAACATTCTGAACATTATGAAAAGGGCCAGTGAGATTTGTTGTCGTAAACCTTATTTATAGGTTTAAAGGGGACAGGCTCCAACTCTAAATCGAGGACATTTTATCTACTAAGCTACAGGGGAAATTTGAAACTACGATATATGTGCCCGATCATGTCCCTCAAATAATCGGGCACATATCGGGATTTTTAGAATAATCGGGCACATATCGGGGGTTTCCACTTTGGTAAGCGCAAACTGTTAACTTCAAGTAGAAAAATCACCATTTACTGATTTACTTAGTGAATATTACATTCCCCATAGTGCAACTGTGAATCTACCGCTGACACGAGAGAAAATTTTGTCTATATATTTATTGTAAAATTCAAACCGATTATTTTCATGGGTCTGACCGTTTAAACGAACTCTTTAAAGCGAAATAACGGGCGGTTTTGGAAAGGCCTCGCAAGTACCCGCATACCTATGTATTCATACAAAGTGGGGTCGAATTGGGGTAGATGTTTTTCTGCTAATAATACACATTTCCATATGATGCAAGGAAATGCAGTTTTTGACATACGCTTCAAGAACCGGAAGTTATTTTGCTTTAAAACAGAGATATATTAAAATAAATCTGCACAATTTAGCCACATACTAATTGAGTAGTCGTAATCTCATCAAGTCAGGGGGTTATTTCGGTAAATAACAAATTATTATTAATACTACAACGTAAATAAATAAATATAGTAACATAAAGTACAAATATTTAGAAACCATAAACAACCTGGAAGTTAAAGCAGGAAGAATTCAATTACGGTACCTCGTTGAAGCCTTAGGCTTAGGCTTAGGGCATACTCATAAGCCAGGAAAATAAACCAAGAGTAGCAAGGAAAACGGATATGATAGGATAGGATGAGTAGGATCTACAGTAGGATGAAAGTGAGGTGAAGCAGCGGAGGAAAGATATGCTAATTGATTATTGGCCGTGCACCAGTTAGAAAGTGATGAAGATGTATGCAAAGTCCAGCGTAATAAATAACAATAATTTATTATGTCCAAAGTTCAAAAGAATATAATATATGTTGCATGTATGTATGCATGAAGTCTGCTGGTTTTTCCATGAAGCTCAATTCATACTGTGTGAGCATCGATTCGATCAGTATGTAGTAGTATACAATTTATGTTTACTCTAAATATGTAAGTTTATGTTAAAGCGAAATACTGGCCGATTTTTGAAACACATCGAGTACACCAGCATTCTTATGTAGCCTATACAAATGAAAATAAATTAGAATAAAAAGTCGAGCTGAATTCGAGTAATTGATGCGTTTGACATGATACGTTTCAAAAACTGGCCGGTATTTCACGTTAACCTAACACCATTCAACACAATAAAAAGTGTCCAAAAGATCATACATTCTGTTTTCATGTGTAGAATTGACTAAAAACTTTCAACAACAAATGCACGTTGTTTCCGTTTGATTGCGCGCTATTTAGGCTAAAACGTAAACGTAAAACTTCCTGGTCGTGTATACCTATTTCTGCAGTTCAGCTCAATGTACACATGCCAGGGAAAATTATGGTTTAGCATGAGCAGTATAAAGAAAGAGCTGGAAAAAAAATTCGACATCGAAATTGATTTTTTTTTCCATATGAAATCCAAGTTTCGGTCTATAACGTGAGCTGTTCAATTAGACATTCGTATATATTAAAGGGACAGGCCCATCAAAGTAAACCTATATTTATGATACGTCCATAGTGACTATCAAGCATTTTTATTACAATATATACAAACTAAATTTCCCATTTATTTGCCATTGAAAACTATTTTCCGATGCGCTCTGCTCAAATGTATACCGTAGAGCCGCAAATAACCTTGTCGTCAATGCAAATTTATCGTGAAATTATAATGCGATTAAAATTAGCATATACAGCTTTGAAATCTGCAGTTTTATGGTATACATTTGAGCAGAGCGCATTAAAAAAAAGTTGTCTAGGGCGAATAATGGTGAAATTTAGTTTGTATATATTGTAATAAAAATGCTTGATAGTCATTATGAACGTATTGTAAATATAGGTTTATTTTGATGGGCCTGTCCCTTTAAAGCGAAATGCTAGTCCCTTTGGAAAACTTGCATATGATAAGCAAATCCTATGTATCCTATGCTAATTTTGTACGATCGACCACGGCAATCGTACAAAATTAGCATAGGATACATAGGGTTTGCTTATCATATGCAAATTTTCCAAAGAGGCTAGCATTTCCCTTTAAACGGGAATCAGTTGTCCTACGTACGCTTTACAAACTCCTTGCTCCTAGGCAGTAAGAGAGAGAAGAGAGAGAGAGAGAGAGAGAGAGAGAATAATGATAGGAGGAGAGAGGCCAATAGCTTTCATTAAATTCCGAAAAAATGTTCTTCCTAGAATACTACGATGAAGCGCAATTACGTTGAGACTGAGATCTGCGCAGTCGGCAATAATTTGCGGAGTTTTTCTTTCATTCGTCTACTGCTCAAACGTAAAGTTTCAGCATTCTTTATTATTTGTTTGCCTAGACCAGTAGACGTGTGCCAGGCACTAAGGCAGTCTTTCAAGGCAGTTTTTTTAGTAATACCGACTAACCGACTGCCTCATCGATAATATGCTGATCTCTCCATGCTTTGCACCTCTCTCTCTCTCTCTCTCTCTCTCTCTTTCTCTCTTTCTCTCTCTTTCTCTCTCTCTTTCTCTTTTGAAATAGAACGATTAAGTGACACAAAAATGCTGTGATTCCGGTTAAATCATGAGTTATTCAGGCTCAGGTTAAGGGGGAGGAAAGTTTAGGCCATAATATTAGGCGCGCCGCGCAACAGAAACGTCCACTGTCAGTATGTTGCGTTGTGAAGCGTGGTATCTTAGGGTTACCTTTTGAGATGTGTTAATTGCATATCACCAGTAAACTTTTATATAAACAGCGGTTTTCAGGACCTTCGTTTTGATACAATAAAGTTGACCTCCACGTTTATTATTTACAATTCATTATACATATATTCAATAGATAAAAAAAAGAACTAGAAACTATTTTTCGGGGAAAAAATAGCTGCGGTAATTCACGTCGTTCACTTTGTTTTCACCAACATATGGGTTATTTAACACCAAGTACGGAGATTTACGCCTGAGGGCATTCAAGCAGATAGAGAGAGAGAGAGAGAGAGAGAGGAAAAAGAAAAGGGAGAAAGAGAAAGAGAGAGATAGAGAAGGAGAGAGAGAGAGAGAGAGAGAGAGAGAGAGAGAGAGAGAGAGAGAGAGAGAGAGAGAAAGAAAGAGAGAGAGAGGTGTTCCACTGAAGGGACTTGTGACCACGAAGATTATGCTAACGAAAATTAAGTAGAAGCGAGTGGACCTCAAAAAAGTACAGCTTTGGAGGAAGAGTTTTTTTTATGCGATTATTGTGTACAGCGTAGAAGTGTGAAAAAAATCCCGTGAATTCATAAACAAAACCCAGCGAAATATAAATTATGAAAGAAACGAACCAATATATGAAAAGTGCCGTACTTGACACAGCGACTTTTAGATTTTTTTTCAAAGTAAAAAAAATAGGTGGTCTGCTCTCCTTAAAGCGACATAACAGCCTGTTTTTCAAACGTATTCTGGACAACCGTCTGTTGTATGCAAGGTAATACAATCAGACTAAAAATCCCGCAGCATTAGCGCAGTAATTTGCATACACTACATCGGAATGCAGCGTCAGGCAAAAGTTTCAAAACCGGATATCATACGACTTCAACACGTTTAAAACCGATAATATACTCTGGTTTTCTCTACTTATTAACCATTAAATACTTATTAACCATTAAATCTATATTTTAATTAACTTAAAATTATTAATTAATTATTGATTATTGATTAAACGATTAAGTCTTCTTATTGCACAAAGGAATAAGGCGTCTATTTTTCCAGGTCAAGTACAAATGAAACTTTTGCTCTGACAATGAGTGGCGAGTGGCCATAAAAACAAGCGAAACAAAAAGCTTAGAATCGTAGTATCTATATAATATTAAGAGCAAAGTTAGTACCACCATCACACCATCACCACGTATACTTACGTCGGCCGGTTACTTCCTCTATATCACTTTTCTAGTTGTTTTGATACTAGGAACATATACATATTGTTTCATTTTGCTCGGAAAGCACAGAGAACGATCAAGAAGGAGGAAATGTTTAGTTCAAATTTGTATCAAATTAGCACGGAAATGAGGGAGTGCAAAATTGGCGCAGAAGATTTGCGAATGACGAATAGGGTCGGGTTTCCCACAGAATACAAACTTACAGGATACGTCTATATGATACGCGGAAAATGGTAGGGAAAGTCAGAGAGAGAGAGAGAGAGAGAGAGAGAGAGAGAGAGAGAGAGAAGTAGAAAGAAAGTTTATGGAATGGTTAGCATATAATAGAAATAAACATAGCGGCTATATATAACAGCATCGAAAGGCTTAAATTTGTCTATCGCACTATATTTAGAACGCAAATATGTTGTTAAGTTAAGGCACTTTCCCGGAAAATTAAATAAAAGCGACAAGTACTGAGCCAGAAGCCAGGAGCTAATAAAAGCAAAGTCTATCAATTGACATTACTTAAATTGGGGAATAACGATGAATGGTAACCATATATGAAAATTTACATAGGAAATGGATGAACCCATTTGGTGATGGCTCACTGGTGTTTTTATGGGCCTGCCCATTTGGTGACCAACTCATGACCAATTCGTGACCAATTTTAATCGGATGGCCACCAAATGGTCACGAACCAGTCACCACATCTTTTTTTCGGTAAAACCATTTCGTGAAAACGACGGTTTTTTTGTGGTTTCGGCAATTACTTCGTTTTGCTGTGAGCTCCTAACAATTGCATAATTAAAAAAATTTTCCAAATAAATTTTACAAGTTGCTGAGAACATAAATGTGAATCAGTTGAGGATTTAATAAAAATTGTTGATGATTTAATAAAGAAAAAGCAGCAGGAAAGTAAAACGTAACAAAAGAACTCAAGAAATCCCAGAATAAGATTCGCCCCGGGAAGTTACTCAGGAGGAAATTAAAGCGGTATAACATCCGGTTTTTAAAACGAATTTTGCATAACTCATTTGCAAATGTATGACTAGAATAAAAAATCGAGCTCAATTCGAGCTCACTTAGCTTAAGTACATACAAAGTAGTTATCCATCTTACGTTTCAAAAAGCAGCCGTTATATTGTTTTAAAAAGATCTTCTTATTATATAAAGGAGAAGAGTTTGTGGCCTGGTGAATTTCTGTGATTACGACCACAACGAATTTTTTCTACGTTTCAGGCATTTGGTATAAGTAGTCAACTGTTCGCATATTTACAAAACCAGACGGCTATCGCCGCCTGAGGCGACTTTCAAAGTCTAATATGCAGGAACATCAGTGAGTACACTTATGTGAAACGTTTGCAACGTATCTTGAAAAATCATGAAATAAAAATCGAATTTTGCTTGCTCAAGACGCGGCTCCGGCTCCCCTTTTATAGCCTGTAGATATTCTAATTTTCGTTGCGTTCACACGCGGCTTCAAACAAAAAAGTAAACACTTCTCCTTTATATAATAAGTTACGCACAATAGGATCTTTTAACGGAAACGTTGTAATATACGCTTGAGACGTTCCCTATAAATATGAGCACTTCAAGTATCGTTTAGAGAGCTTTTGATGTCGCCTGAGGCAGCGGTGGCCGTCTGGTAATATATATAACAGAAAAAGATAAAATATATAGTTTCCACGTAGCTGACCTCAACTTTTCGCAGTCCCAGTCCACCGATCGTAATTGCTCGAGTAGGGTGTAGAAGACGTGTGGCCTAAATAAACTATGAGTAAGCTCCGCGTTACACCGCGAGACTTTGCTGCGCAACAGCTGCGCAGGTCCGGCACAAGCCAAGTGATGCGCCAAGGGTGAGCAAAGCTAAACTAACAATACTCGTTGCACCGCAGGCACCACATACTCCTACTACAGTGCCCATTCAACAATGTTCGTGTCTGCATTCCTTTAATACATTCGCGAACTTGCTGTATCGCAGCAAACGTGCCCGAAAAGGACGCGGCACAGAACAAGTGTGCTAGGATTTGGTTCCATTGTTCTGTGAGTTTTAGCGCGTATCTCATGCTTATTATATATTTTCACCATATCGATTTTTTTACTATTATCGATTTTTTCGAATGTCGATTTCTTCTTATTGAATGTACTGATGCGATGCTCAGATTGCTTGAGGAGCCTTGATAAAGGGGCAGGCTCGCGATTAATGGATGGCGACGAAGATTTACATGACAAATTTGATTTACTGCGAAAAACTAGCAAATATTTTGTGTGAGAAGGCAAAAAAAAGGTTTAAAGGGTTTTTGGTTTGATCTTGTGTATTTTGCACAAATTAGAATTAAAAAGAGAAACCCACTCGACACATCCTCGCTTCATTGTTGAATTGCCGGAGATAGTGCCTGAAATTAAAAATTTAAAGCGGTATAGCACGGGACACTTGGAATGTCCGTAATGTGCGTGAAATTAAAAAATTGTTAAAGTGCTATAGCACGGGGCACTTGGAACGTATGTAATGTGCGTGAAATTAAAAACTTAAAGCGGTATAGTACGGTGCACTGGAACTTATGTAATGTGCATGAAATTAAAAATTTAAAGCGGACTGTTAAAAGCCACTCTAGCTCGCCTGAATGAAAGTTTTTGGGGCAAACAAAACATTCGAAGAAATTTAATTCACTTGGACAGATTCATGGAAACCCCCATCCACTACCTCAAATGGGGAATTCGAGACAAGAATAAAGAGCAATCTGAAATGAGCTATGGATGCCTTTTTGATGGGTTCAGAGCCATTTTTCTTCCTTTCTCTCTCTCTCTCTCTCTCTCTCTCTCTCTCTTTCTCTCTCTCTCTCTACCTCTCTCTCTCTCTATCTTCAACTCTATGTTTCTCTCTCTCAATCTTCGTTGCCTTTTTAAATATCTGTCTATCTGTCTTCATCCCTCTGACTCCTTAATCCTTTTCTCTCCTTCGCTCTCTTTCTCTCTCTCTCTCTCCTTCACTCTTCTCGCTGTCTCCCTCTTAAAAACCCCTCCCACCCATCATATCCATGAAAGAAGGAGGTTTCTAAGAGAACGCGCGCAAGTTGAGCTTCGGAAATCAGTTTATACGGGGACGACGAGACCCACTCGAACTAAAGAAAGAGGGGCTCAATTTAAAAAGAAGAATGGAGAAAGGATAATTCAACACGACTTTTCTGAATACGCCTTTGATCGAGTCGGTGAAATGCAACTTGAACATTTATGAGTTAGGCTCAGGCTTAGGCTTAGGCTTAGGCTTAGGCTTAGGCTTAGGCTTAGGCTAACGCCTTTTGTATTAACATTAGCTCCAGGAGGCTTATAAAGGAAGATTCGGATATGGCTTACAAGATAAGCCCTATTGGTAGACACTTGGGTTGCCAGAATTACAGTATGCCCGACGATATTTGCTGTCTTTGCATACAGTACGGGTAATAAGTGCGCTCGCTGATAATGTTTACTCATTTAAAGCGATATAGCGGCCGGTTTCTGAAACGTATGTTGGACAGTTGGACGATGTATTCCCGTGTAGTCTAGCGATCCTGCGCGATGTTCTATTCAAATCATACTTATTTCGATGCATGGGAATCTGATGCATGGGAATGTAGTTCTCCAAAATCCTTTGTTGTAAAACCGGCTGTAATACCGCTGTAAGGTAAGGCAGGCTCAATAGACTGAAGGTGAATAAAATTAATATAGGTGTTAAGAAAGTGTGGAAGGCGGAAATGGTTGTTTATGGCCGCTGCTCTGCACTTATACATATGAGGTCTATACTATACGTATGTGGCCCAGTCAGGGTATTCAAACTGGCCAAATATTTACTGCACGCTGAAGGCAATTTTCTAGAGTAACAACGTACACCTATCCAAGATTGTCTATGGCTATTTAGAAGAGTATCACTCTTGAAACGATGAATGGAAAAAAAATAGGAAACAACAAATAATAGAGGAAAGGAAACTTTAAGAATGAGATAAAAGAGGGAGAGGTGCAGATAGAGAAGACAACATGGCTAGAGAGAGAGGGGGAAAGGGAGACAGAAACGGATGTTGAGAGAGACGGATATATATTCAGAGAGGGAGAAGAGAATTACAGAGAGAGCGAGAGAGAATAGAAAGAAGAGAATAGATAGAGAAATAGAGAGAGACAATTGAGAGAGAAATACGGATAGAGAATGGAGAGAGAGACAGACAGACAGAGAGACAGAGACAGACAGAGAGAGAGAAGGAGAGAGTATATATATAGAGAGAGAGGGAGAGGGAGAGAGAGGTAGGGAGAGAGAGAGAAAGAGAGGTTTAACTGCCTTTATCTTCGAACCCACTTCAGACGATGCGCGTATGTTCCCAGTAAATCCAAT